>JAODUP010000652.1:80000-238139 GCA_025642065.1 Paralvinella palmiformis | reverse complement strand
GTAGCGCAAGTAAAATTGTTTGTCCAATATGACATACCTGCCTTTGGTGAATTACAAAGGAAACATATCACAACTTGTATCCATTGGCTTCAGTCTAGTTCAAAGAGTATTATTATGAGTGTTGTTTTATCTTCGGTTACGTTGTCTTCTCTTATCAGGAGCTACCGGTTTAATACTTTACACATTAGCAAATGATATTCTACGATCAGTATCTCCTCTGTTTTAATTATGTTTATGCCCCACTGATAACTTGCTTGTTTTTTTAATATGATGTTATGTAAGTGACCTGCCTGATGTTGTACATAATCTCTTTTTTTACTGTGATAATTAGTTTCTTGTATTACTATGGACTGAGAGTCTGAAATAAAGATTTATTATAATTATATATATATATATATATATATATATATATATATATATATATATATATATATATATATATATATATGGTTTATGTACTGTACCTCTATATATGTATGCGTATCTGTATATCTATGTTCGTACCGATGCGCCTGCCTTCCTATCCGTCCAACATTCCGCTGTGACTGATTTCGTATGATATAACAGTCCAAGTACTACCTATAACCACAATTAATGAGAACATCGTTGTGGCATTGATGAGAAATCAAACGATCAACAATAATAATAACAACATGTGTTACAAAGACATATCTTTGTCTTGTATGACTTATCGTATTAAGTTCTATTGTCGGTTACTAGTCGCTTCCGGCCGGGTTGTATCGGTTACCTTTGTTCCTCAGTGCAAATTTCTACCCCCTATGAAGGAGAACAACAACAATTAATGGCTGATGTTCTTGAAACAAACACTGATGGCCAGTTGTATGCACATGAAAGAGTAAATAGGCCGAGCGATCTGTAAAGGTAATGAAGCGAAGTGAAAGACCACGGAGGCGCCTTTTTGCCCTTGGGATGTGTGTGTGTGTGTGTGTGTTTGTGTGTGTGTGTGTGTGTGTGTTTGTGTGTGTATACAAATATATAACTGTATATATAAATAACTATATTAATAAGAATACATCCTTTAACGCATTCACGTTCGTCTCTGTATTATAAAAAAATAATGTTTTCAGTCAATCAGTGATTATGTTTATATAATCAACATATTTTAATCATTTTTGACATCCATCAGTTTTAAATAAACAATCATTTTAATCATTTTTAATTGAATATGAAAAGTTTTAAATAAAAAATAATTTAAACTTAATTAAAGCAATTCTAAATCGTGATTATTTCTTCAGTAAAACAACACAATATTCAGAGTTAGGTCTTATTTGAACTGGAACAATCTTTATCGCAACAGTCATGTATCGGTATACGCATTTAATTTATATCAATGTGTGTGTTTAAGCACGACTGGCTTCTTTACAAATATGACTGATAATGTTTATTTATTTACAATTTACAATTTGATAGTAATAGTTTGTCTTGATTATAGTTAACTCACTTTACTATAGACATAGACCATGAAGGCTAATAAATCTAAAGTCAGTATTTATACAGAAATAGGGGCTAGTGAAATGCTACCATAAATATTGATGCCAATATCTATGGCAATATATATATATATATATATATATATATATATATATGCGTATATTAATTAACAGCATACAAGAAAATGCAAAAACCGATATATAATCGATCTAGGCTAGTATCCATGGCAACGATCAAAATAGGAAGCAGGTGTATACTGCATGTGAATGGATAAAGCCAGTTTTTCTTCGGTTGTACTAACATCTTTTACAATGTGGATCATCTTATTATCATATACATTAACAGCTTTAATTTAAAATTAAGAATAATTATAATTATCAACTGGATATTAAGTATAAATATCTAAATACGTACTTCTATATATAACCAAGTATTGATTAATTAAATAAGTGGTTGGCGATATTCATTAAGTGATCGAGTGACTGTCTAATGTGATTTAGCGCGTAATAATGACCGGATCAGTTCACTAGTGAGGTAACATGTTAATTCCACCTTTTCAATAAAACAAATCCAGAAATATTCCCAATTCCACAAAATAATTGAAATATCTATTTTTCAACGTTTGATACAGGTTGAGTGCAATGGAATATATAGTATATTCAAACTAGCACCACTATTAAAAAGTTAAACACATTTAAACATTGCTCAAGACGAAAATAATACTGATAGGATAAAAAAATTGAAATATCTAAATACTTGCTCGTTCGCATATCCAATTATTGATTAATTAAATAAGTGGCTGGCGATATTCATTAAGTGATTGGGCGACTGCCCGATCTGATTTAGCTCGTAATAATGACTGGAGGGTTCATAATTAAAATATCCTGTGAATTTCACCTTTTCAATGATATAAAGTTCAGAAATACTTCCATTTCCACAGAATATCTAGTCTTCAACGTTTGATACACGTTGACTGCCATAGAATATCTAATGTCATCGAAGGGATTACTTCCCTTGACGTTCGAGACACTGTAGTCTGTTCAAACTAGCCCCAATATTAAAAAGTAAAGCACAGTTAAACATTGCTCAAGCCTAAGATAAAGCTAATAATTAATAATATTTGAATTCGTGAAAAACTACGCACAGTTAAAAAGTTTCCGAAAAGGTGTTGACGAAATCGTGACTGATCTATAATGATTTGATATAGAAGGATCCAGTGTGGGCTTCTTTAACGGGGGGGGGGGAATGTCATTTCCAAAGATAGAAGGCACAACTCCGAACCAATTACACAGTGTAAACATGAAGCTTAGGTTAGAAATTCCAAGGGATATCCCAATTGAGAAGCAGTGTTTGCTATAACATTATAACACGTTGTATTACGGAGGAATGTGTACTTGTCGTCCACTGCTGGGACGCACTCAGCACATATATCGCTGTTATATCGCTCATCGTCAGAGGACTTGTTGGTAAAATGTTCACGAACGGTTTTATATTTATGTTGTCTGTAGTAGAGTTAACTTATTTTATATCAATAACAAGATCATATTTTGACCTATATAGATGAATACGGTTTTGTGGGGCTTGTTGCACACTGATATTACTGGCCCCATAACACGTGACTCTGTACACCTTCCTTTAGCATTTTAGCAGACTCCTAAATGACCGTCACGTGGCCGGTCACGTGACATCCAGATATGGTATTAGAAGCGATGACCGTCTTGCATGAGTACACTTTCCTTATTCCACCAGCTGTTAGATTCGAATCGGCCTTTGTAGTGAGACTTCTTGGCCTTTGTGACGCCATGATGTCTCTCTGGTATTTTGGTCTTAAGTTGCTGACACATAGTTACTCGTAAACCCGACATCAAGTTGAGTACTTATTGTTTCAGGATTGACAAACGATAACTGTGACGATACATGAAATACATTATCATCATATAATGTACACAATTCACTATTAGACCAAACAATTCTGAAATAGGTTGGTAAATCATAACAAACACCTGACTCATTACAGGAAACATCATCTGATTGATACCCCAATAGATGTACGTATAGGATATATTAATTACTAACATTATCGGTGATATCTGACATTATTTGACATTTATCAATAAACTTATCATAAGATTACAAATATATGGCCAACATAAGACTTCCACATGTCGCTAAACGATGTGTAGTTCATAGACTATTTGACAATTTGATAATAATAAAATCAATTCATATAGCATGTAACCTTTTGGCATGAAGGGATGCGACTTATGCCGCCATCTTATTATTATCTTTTAAATAATTACTAAAAGATACGTTTCGTTCGTCGTGAGTCAGTGTTCAGATACAATTATCAAATACCAGTCATTTGAGCACAGTAGGCTGCATACTAACTTAAGAGACGACTTAAGACCTTTAGATTTATATGAGCTTATAGTATACGCCTTATCCGTGAATGTAATGATTAGAAAGTTCATTTCACGACTATGTCAATGTACTACTGTCACTAATAACTGTTATGGTAGTAAGTGCTAGCATGACGCTGCTACTTTCAGATATCAAGATAACCATCATATTTTGTGACCTGATGATCCTGATTTATAATTTACTCTTAATCCTACATGGTCACTTTTAGTGTATTTTCTTGTGCATAACGACCGAAACAGAATATGCTCCATTTCGTCAAAATCAGTCTGATTTTAAGAGATTCTGAAAACAATGAGATCCGAAAATTCGGGATGTCTTGAAGTACAGATCTGAAAGAAGGCAATCTTAATGTATTATCAGATATTTCTCTGTGGATTTAAAAACGATATCTGTTAGCAGCCCGATTTATTTTTGTCTGGATAATTTAATGTTATGATATCAGGGAAGTAAACGTACCGCTTATTTATTGCAGTCAGAAATTTAAATACGTCTTTTCACCAAGAGCAAATATTCAATATTCAATATTCAATGTTTTACGCAAGACCTCCCTCACAAATTTAGCCTTGTATATATATATATATATATATATATAGATTTTATAAGATGATTAATCACAACTCATTGAAGTGCCTTTGGCCTGAAGAAATCATTCTGAATAAAGACAAAATCGTTACCTTTGATATTAATTCAGGGACTTGGGTTATATCGCCATGTAAAGGACGTATTTGTTCAGTTTTTTCACTCATTGGACTCAGTCCGTTAGTATAATCACTATTTCTATGCAACTGATTTAAGAAATAAATAATCAGGGATGGCTAATTGTTATCACGAAGTTTGTGGTAGCCCTCAATGTAGGAATGGTGTTTAAGTGCAGACCATTTAAGAAAACTGTCTATGAAAGCTGAGACATTTCAGGTTCACTAGTGCATTCAGAAACTATAGGTTTAATACATATCATCCTATCTGATAAGGACTAGCCGTAAAGGTATTGAAATCTTGCTACTGGCGTTGAGAAAAGGTCCCTTCTTGTTCTAAGTAACCGATCATATTTAATAATTGAGCAGTTTGTTGTTTACTGGATAGGTATTTATCATAGCTAGATATATAACAGGGAACATCTTAACCTCGATGACTTTACCACCGATGTTGCTTTTTCAAAATTAATTCATATGATCTCAACGTGATATTTAATGTCATCAGGTTTATAACACCGCTTTATATACTCATAACACTTTATTTTGGCCGAAATAACATGGAAACTTGGGGAGATCAAAGCTTCAAGGTGAAGCATTATCCAAATTTCATATTAAATAACAATACACAATAATAAAATTAATGTGGATTTATTCAAATATGTTTGACCGCAAGAATCAGTTAATGTCCCTGAACAGTGAGCAACTTATGCGATAACACAAAAAAGACACATTTCTTTTCAAAATTACAAGTCATACAAATATTAGTTTACGTGCGTCTAAATTAACACAAAATCTAACACAATTTTAAACAATGTCTATGTATTTTTATAAGTATTTAAAAATAAACACTATAGATTTGTTTGATAAATATAGATTATGCAGAGAATGTGCTTATGTTACATAATGCTGCTTCAGACCTATCTGTACTTATGTAATACATTATTTGACACACAAATGTCAACTTCATCAAAGGACACATGTAGGTATTATTTAATGCAAATAATAAAACGCAGATCTCTCGATTAATAAAAACAGACGCATTCTGAGAATAAAATCACGTGATCAGCACTCGGCAAGTGCATCAACTTGTTGGTCTATTCATGGACTAAGACATAATTGTGACACTTCGTAGAACATCAGAGATGGCGCACAATCCACTTCCTGGTAAATTGCACCAAGTGCATATCCACAGTCCAGGAACTTGGTTTTATCAGGCAGTGAGTTTAGACGCTTTGTAGTCGTAGTACAGATTGAACAGACATCTAAACCTATTATATAAGATAAGATTGCATAACATAACATATCAAAACGTACGCAACAAAATATAATATAATATAGTTTGATATTATATATTATATTTTAATATAGTATAATATAATATACATGACATTGCAGTTATTATTTAATTGCCAACTTTTTCTTTTCTTAGTTGATATATGTTTATCCTAGTAAACGTTAAATGTCACAAATTTCTCAACCCAGATTAATAATATTTACAATTATGCAAAGTTATTACCAATAATACATATTTATTTAATTGTGTTTGCCTTTAGTTTGTATTTATATAAGTTACGCTAGTGAAATTGGTGTATTTTGCATATTATGTAACATAGAGTTAATTTATATTGGTCGATATAAATCGATTATATTTAGTTATTTTGTAATTTTTTGTATTTTCTTTTTAACTGGTCATTTGACGCCCTATATTATCGCCCAATCCAGTGTTTCACATAAGGATCCCTTTAATTTTAAATTTTTTATTTTCACCTATTTCTTTCTATAATTATAATGAATTATACTAAGGATCAGGTGCTTGTCTTACGACCCCATTGTGGTTATGCCATTTGTTTAGCGATTCGCCCACCTATTGGAAAGCATCCAAAGCAGATGGGGTCTGATGCAAGTAATCTGTATTAAATCTGATGAAATATCGGATGCTGTTAAGGATATGGATATTGAAGCTCTTGTCATTACAGAGACGTGGCCGACTGGTAATGTTTCAGACCAGAAAACTGTTAGTGATGTGACTCTAGCTGGATATTCATTCTGTCATGCCGCTTGGATTCACAAGAAAGGTGGAGGAGTCGGGATTCTTTTCGGGATTCTTTGAAGTATAAGAGTTCGTGTAACTATTATCTACCGATTACACCACTCTAAAAGAAATTGCCTCAATTTCTTCAAGGAATTTTCGGAATTTGTTAACTCTCTTGCTACCAACAGTGGCCATTTCTGATGATCTTAGGTGATTTCAATATACATTGAGATTGCCAGAGGAATGTAGATACCAAACAACTAGCTGACATCCTTAGATCTGCCAATCTCAGGCAGCATGTCCAAGAAAGAACACACAGACATGGTCACATCTTAGATCTTGTCATCTCCCGTGATGATGACAATTTGATTAAGGGTGTATCTGTGTCTTCCATGCTGTCTTATCATTTCTATATTAATATTAATGTATCTTTACATAAACAATCTGTTTCAGTTAAAGTTATTTCATATAGAAAATATAAGTCGATTGACAAGGAGGCCTTTCTTGCTGATCTGCGAGTCTCTACTCTGGTATTGGATCCACCGGATAATGTTGATCATCTGGTGGTTCTCTATGATAGTATATTGAGAGACATTGTAGATGAGCATGCACTTTCAAGGACAACGGAAATGCTAAGAAGACCAATGTTTCCATGGTACAATAAGAACATACAAGCTGCAAAGAGACACAGGAGGTATTGTGAGCAGCTATCGATCAGCGCCAGTTTGTGTATTCATTATGAAACGTTCAGATTCATTAAAAGTCTAGTTAAAAATACCATTACCTCTGCTAAATCTGAATATTATAATAAAAGAATATTATAATAAAAGATCAACTCATCCAGGGGAAATCAAAGGACTGTATTCAGTGTCGTGAATACAATATTACATAAAAGTCAAACTGTCCTTCCATTTATTATCAGATAAATATATGGCCCATTGCTTTAATAACTTAAACATATTAAATATACATAGTGGGTTCCATTCCAGCACCTTCTTACAGGGTAAGCCATTGGTAGAAGAGTCCTGCGTGTCAATGATGGATACATTTGAGCATTTTACAGAGACTGATATCAGACAGTTGCTGAAAGAGTCATCTAATGCTTTATGTGCAGTTGACCGTATGCCCACATGGCTTGTGAAGGACAATTACGAAGTTAGTTAATAAGTAATTATCTCTGGGTTTGTTTCCAAGACCCACGAAAGCAGCCCTTGTATAACTATTTTAAAAAAACCAGTATGTTCTGTAACATTCTAGACAATTAAAGACCTGTTTCAAATCTTAGATTTTTATCTAAAGTTATAGAAAGGGCAGTTGCTTTCTACCCAAAAAAAATTAATGAATCACTATAGCCTGTCTATAAAAGTCGTTACACCATTGAGACAGCCTTGGTCCAGGTGAAAACGTATATTATGATGTAAATTGATCAAGGTAAGCCAGTAAAACTTGTTCTTATGGAGCTGTCCAATGCATTTTATACAGTTGATCATAATGTACTTTTCACTAGGATAATATACATATTTGGTCTGTCAGGTAAAGTACTTGAATGGTTTTGATCCTATCTGGAACAACGCTCCCAGAAAGTGCCTATTCGTAGTATTTTATCTGAGGTTCATTTTTGTTATCTGGTGTACCACAAGTTTCAGGTTTTGGTCCACTGGTTTTCACAATGTATACCCGTCCTCTTGGGATCATTCCATAGCGATATGGGGTTACATATCACTTGTATGCTGATGATACACAGTTGTACATATCACTGGATCCTGACAATGAGTTAAGTATCTCTTCTTCCTTGAATAATTTAGAACATTGTATTGCTGATATTCGGATGACTCGAAATCTTCTAAGAATAAATAATAATAAACCAAATACTATATATTTGGCATCACCACATTGTGTTAAATCCCTAAAGATACCTGCGTTACAGATCACAAGTCACAAATACACTTTCACAACCCTCTCAGCTACGATGGTCTTTTATTGTGGAATTCCCTATCACACGAAGTTCGTTCTTCCCCAACAGTATCATGTTTCAGAAAAAGGCTAAAGACACATCTTTTTCAGGATGCATATCCACCTTAACCTTTTCCACCCGAGCGGTCTGTTCCCTTGATCACAAACTTTTTTTCGTTCAAGGAATATGGCATAGATATCTGGTCTGGTTTTGTGGCGCCTTAGAATTCGTTTAATCTAAAATAAGCGCAATAAAAGTTTTAATTGAATTAAATTGAATTAAAGATGGGTGCATCTTCAATTACCCATAATGGGTCAGTAAAAAATCTAACATTAGTAACGACCAATGTATTAACAAGTATGAACATGTCACATCAGTATGTTGAGCTGCCTACTACCATGTTAAAAAATCATCCACTGTTTAAAAGCATTCTTGACACAAGAAGCACCTGTAGTCCATGCCTTTGTTGTATCTCATATAGACTATTGTAACTCCCTGTTAGATGGCATATCTGATTATAACATCAATTGCCTTCAGCGAATTCAGAATTGTGCAGCTCACATAATGACAAATACTCAAACATATGATCATATCACCCCAATTCTTCAAAATCTACATTGGCTACCTGTTAGACAACGTATCCATTTCAAGATTTTATTAATAACTTACAAATCTATTAATAATATGGCGCTAGAATACCTGTGTGAACTGGTGTTCATTAAGTCATCCCGAAACTCGGGTCATCCAGTTAGATACTATTGTAGATGTCAATGTCTCGGCTGAAGTCATATGTGAGTGTGCGTAATTATAGTACATATTATTTGGACAGCGCCTTTGGCTCCTGCTACTAAGGGCGCTTTATTAAATATACATTATTATTATTATTATCATATAAATTATATATATATATATATATATATATATATATATATATATATAAAATTTAACATTTTCCCACGAACAAAAAGGCGCGTCCATGGTCTAATGAGGTATGGTAGTTATTTTACGTGGCTTAGCTACCTCAAATGAGGTAGACGCATTTGTTCTTTTAATATTAGCTTCACCACGAAGATTAATTCTAAAAATATTTAGAATTTACAATAGAATAGTGGGAAGCCTTACCTGATCGGATAAAACCTCTCCCTACAATAGCACCACGGTTCAGACACGACCTTCGCAAGCATGACGCGAGTAACGAATCAAATGTTCATACCCTTGACTATATTATATATATATATATATATATATATATATATATATATATATATATATATATATATATATATATATATAGCCTATATATATATATATATATATATATATTGTGCGCATCTGGATCGGTACAATCAGATAATCGTGCAGGACCATTGGCCACTAGCGCTGCACGATCGGGGGATCGCCCAATCGTGCACCGATTGGCCGATGTGTGCACGGTTTGATCATGCCAAGATTATTGACGAATCGCTGGAATGTGTTTACCAAATATTGTAATTGATTAGCTAATAACACTCGCTCTGACCAATCATTTATGACTGTGGGTTGTCATGTATAAAGTGAGGTGGGCGTTGATTAGCCCAAGCTGTGAAGTCCGCTAATTGAAGTTAATATGTATTCAACAATTTTTTAAAGTCTGTTCACACACAGTATGAGTAGTCCAAATGAAAATAAATATCGGGAGAATAATTTGTGAAAAATAAGAAATATCAAAGGAAATAAAGAGTTATAAAATAATTATTTCTTAATTTTAAATTGTGTTCAATACGATATGCGAAAACAAAACTTTAGCTTTTTGACAATCAATTACACAATTAGTAATCTACTTTATGCCATTGGTCAAAGTTTATTACATCGGCCAATGGTGCACCGATTGTCCGATGGGCCGATGGACGCAAAGTATTATCACTGTTTTCGATGTTCGATGATAAGTAATGCACTTGCTATCTGCATTTCATGGAATGAAATAACTTACTTTTATTCTCTGTTGTGATGTCATAACTTCCGGTCACAGCTGCGCATATGCCATCCGTGCATTTATACGTGCCAGTTACGTTACTTCCTGAAACATAAGATGAATCTAGGAGTAAGTAATATATTTCATTATAGTTATCACCTTATTGTTTCTAAACTATTGTTCTATTTATTCTGAAATATACACATAAACAACTTACTAACAAATAAAGTGTAGCCGTTTGTTGACATTATGGCATTTAGATTTACTGTCTTTATTAGCTGACAGAACCCGATCAATTCGTCCCCATCCGATTTCGTCCACAATGTAAATCCGGGAGCTCTGTGTATAACGGCCCACAACATACATTCCGTATCCGCCATTTCCGCTTTACTCCACGTTTCAGAACTTTGATGTTGATGACGAGGAATTATTAAGTAACTCGCCGATTGTGTCGCTTGTTCCGTGTGATAAGATAGTAACGTTATCATAAATATAGCTGTCAGAAGACACGACTCTATCATTGTGTTGTATGGTATGTCTCTGACTGATCCGTATTTTCTATATATATATATAAATATATATATATATATATATATATATATGTTAGATTGTTGTCCAGTGGCTCACACAGTCGACTGAAGGGGTGATATGAATTATACATTTCCAATATAGATAAGCTTTGTTTTGTATGCCATATCCTGAGGCATGAGAATAAAGCTAACTACAATGGATTGAACATCTAATGATTGCTTCTAAAAATATAGTATTATGTTGATAGCACACACACACACACATTCACGTAAGCACACACGGACATATATACACACGCGCGCACTCACGCACATAGTCGTTGGCTTTATAAGTCTAGAAGCTATTGTGAGTTATACACCTGGCTAAGGGGTTACTTTTTAAACCAAAATTAGTTGATCTGATTGACGTTTTTTTCTATTAAAGGATGAAATATCCTCCGATATATCATATAAATATATATATATATATATATATATATATATATATATATACCATAACAAAATCGGGATACAATAGCCGTATGCCATAACCAATTGGCAGCATCCAGACAATTAGGTCTCCTTCATCTGGATGTTAAATAGTTCTGCTCCAATTAGAGTGGCCCACATCATACAGTCAGCATCAGACATCCCTAGATCCCCCAGTCTTACTGAACTGATGTATTGAGTCAGTGACACTGTTATCGGGTCATTTATCATTGGACCGAGCCAGTAAACTCTATCAGGGTAAATATGATGATGAAGAAGATTGCTTCATCCAATGGAATGTTACAGTTTTACAGTAAAATCTGGTTGGTTATCACAAACCATTCTACTACTTACTAGAGAATCAATGTGCGTTCACGTCGTTTACTAGATTCAACCACTGGCGCCACACACACACACATATACACGCACTCACATACACATATACACATACACATTTCAGACGGGTTAGAGAACAACTTGATACTTGTTTAGCTATTCGAATTTATTTTGAAAAGAAAAAAAACCAAACCACTTACTAATAAACAAAGTGGAGCCGTTTGTTGACATTATGGCATTCAGTCCGTATCCGCATTTTCCGCTTTACTCCACATTTCTGAACTGAATCCAGAGTGGCGACTTTTCTTGCTAAGACGTGTGTAATGTCTCACCAGCTCTGACGTTTCATGTTTCATTTCGTGGGTGATGTATGGAAAAGCATAACTACATATCTCTTACGATCTACTTCGGATGTAAATGTTATCTGTCAAATGTCTCTCAGTGAGTGAAGGCGTGAGTGTGTGTAATTTACTTACCCCGGGGGAATTTTCCACAAGTACCGGTTAATTGATTCTCTAAGAACTACGACATGAACATTTCTCTACATGTTTGGTATGAGATATTTATCTCTTTAAAATTTAACTCTTATTATAGCCCATTTACTTATTTGAATTGTTAAAGGTCACAGGAAAAGGTCGTACAAATTAGTCAAATGTCAGTGTTATTTATTACAATCAGGCAGAGATATTTCAGGCAGAGATATATTTTAATTTTCCTTAGAAATAAAGTTACAGTGGTTTTAAAATTTGCTTTGACGTCATCTTTGACGAACATACGCCAAACACTCGACGTTGACTAGTTTAACCTGTATTACGGATTCGATATTGTCATTGGTAAACGTGTAAAATGGTCCTTTTTGCTGCTTATAACTGTGCAAATGGATCTGCCAGTGGATGCAAAATATTCGTCTTAATCTGTCATTTTTACAGTCAACAGGCCAGAGCGCTTCTAAACAAAGCTGTGGCACAACGTGATATTTGTCAAAGATGACGTCACATCATAATCCCTAGCGAGCGTAGTACACACCAGCAATGGCTCGTGAAAGTTTCCGGAATTAAAGATTTAGGGAAAATTTTAATGGAAATGTGGTAGACAGCGGCTAAAATTGTTTTGAGTGTGGAATTGCATCTGATGTGAAATACAATAATTGTTGCTACGTTATATTTACTTCGAAATATGAAATTTCTTTTCCCGTGACCTTTAATAGGAATTATGTTGTTCAACTTCATTATATTATTTTTAACTTCCCTTTTTTAGAATAAACTATATGGGATAATTATTTACGTTTTGTGATATTCTCAGAAATAGTTTTTGTATTCGTTTGTATTTAACTTTAAATATCAGCGATTTACTTATCTATTTCTACCCGTTTATCCCCAATATGATTCTATTCTGCATTTTATTTTCATATAACACATAGTTTCGTGGCAACTAAATCAAATTTGAAACATTGTTAATCATGGTTCTAATTAACAAAACTCAGGTAAGAATATTAATTAAAATTAGCATCTGAGTGAATACCATACTGCTAGTGATGTTCATAATTCACGTTTATTTGTGTTTTTCTGATTGTCATGCAGTTTGCAACATGAACAATATCTCAAAAATGGCATATGAAATCAAAGTGAGACATTGGACGTCTAACGTATGTAAATTAATAGCTGAAACTAAAAGTCAAGTGGATAGCAAATCCTTCTAATGGCCGAAAAATGTAAAACCGATTTTCGAATGATCTTTAATCCTACCAGTCTTGTTTTCGCATTTAGGACTAGTTTCAACCGACATCAGTTTCTCGAACGTCAAGGGAAGTAAACATCACAGCAATATTATATATTCTCTTGCGGCCAACTTGTATCAAACGTTGAAAACCAGATATTTCAATGATGTTGAAATCACAAATTCACTCAATCACTTAATGAATATAGGCAATATCGATTTGCTAAAGGTTCTTATGTACCATCATAACGTATTGACTATCATCACGCACACTATATATGATTATATATTGATAACAACGTTTTCTTGGGTAAACAAAGGGGTAATTAACTGCATGTTTATAAGGGTGTATTAATTAGTAATTATTCTGATTTTTAAAAGGAAGCTGCTATAATATATCATAATACCATGATCCACATTGTAAAATATGTTATTGCAGCCGAATAAAAATCGTCTTTATGCATTCACCTAGAACATTCAGCATAGATAGGTTATGTTCGGTTTTCGAATTTTTAATAAATACTGTATATTAATAAACCCATATATATATATATATATATATATATATATATAGTTTATGCATGATTCTATTGTCACAGATATTGCCATCAATATTTAAAGTAAACTTTACTAGCTCTTTTTTCCGTGTAAATACGGAATTTGGATTAATTCGTCTACAGTAAAACACCTAACTATTAATAATAACAAACTGTTCCTATCAAAGCAATTTGAACTAAACATTGTTTTTAGTTTCTTTATTTTTGTAAAGAAACCAAACCTGCAGACAGCACATATTGATATAAATTAAACGTGTATACCGATATATGACTCCTGTTATAAAGCTTGTTACAGGTTCAACATCAGAGTGTTGGGTTATTTACTGAAGTAATAACCACGACGGATAATTGCTATAATTGGGTTGCAATTATTTTATGATCTGTCTGTTCAGAGGAACCTTGGAAAAAGTGTAAATGTTTAGAAAAAGATGTTATGGTTGAGTAATCTTAATAACTCTTAATAACTCAGACTTTATTCTCGATGTAGAACTTATTAATATAATTATTTATATATATATATATATATATATATATATTATATATATATATATTCTTGAATAATTATTAATTTGTTTTCAATGACAAACGAATTGATACTTATGTCCATATCTCTCCTTTGTAATTTAGCTGACAAACCTTTCAAATAATCCAAACAGTTATTCAATACCGTAAAGCCAACTATAACTCCAAACCTCTGCAGACTACTTTTCAAACCATGAGCCGTAGTCTTGGTATCGCTATCCCAATTCCAACGACTTTCTTTAACTTCTGAATAAACATGTGGATTAGAAATAGCTTCAAGGCAAGTGACCTGAATGTCTTTCAACCCAGCGTTTCCTGCACAAACCTTAAGTTTCTCGTGTTTAGTATTGGCGCAATATCGTTTGAGTGTAAGTTCCAGGAAGTTTTGCCTCTTAGTAGAACTGTTAAAACATTGTACTTACTAAGTTATTTTTTAACAGACATATCACAGTTATACTGATTAACTTAGTATAAAATGAAGTATACTTGTAATATTTCTATTAAATAATAATACTATCAGACACATATTACAGATTACTGAATGTGTAGTTATTTTAGAATTACAAATTCGCAGTACTATTACTAGTTATTATGTCGCAAATGGTATATTGCATTTAAATATGGGGGAGCCCTAGGGGTCGGGGGGGTCTAAATAGCATGACCCAAATATACGACATACAATTTACGGGTTTAAATCTCAGCCCATGGTTAATTATATATTTGTTTGTAACACTGACGAGACATTGAAGGGTGGTAGCTGTTCGACTTGTAACTAGCAAATCATTTGCATAGCAGAAAGCACCAAACCCGTCAAAACTCAATCCCTCACTAGTATTCGCGCGTAACGAGATAACAGAAAAAAGGCTAAAAACCCAGAGTGATGACAAATTCCCTTTCTCAGTCCCCCTAGAGATTTTGGTCAACTTATCTAATTTATCATGCCACTTAACTCTGCAAGGAGAGCATTTCGTAATGAATAAGTATCTTCTAGTAGTGGTCTGGAACAGTGTTCATGGTTATGAAAAACAACAAAGGATTTGGTATTGCAACAAACGCACCTTCTGCATCAAGACTACGCATAAAAACGGCAGATCCATGACGGGGACAATGTGCGATATAGCATCACTTGCTAGAGAAGATGTCATCTCGGTTATCTATAGGGATAAAACCATATCAACTCACTGAACTCGTGGAAATCAACAAGATCAACTATGCCCAGTTCAAAGATTTCCGAAATCGTGTTGACGAAATCGTGATTAGTCTATAATGATGTGGTATAGAAGGGTCCAGTGGAGGCTTCTTCAAAGACGGAATGAGAATGTCCTTCCCAAAGATGGTAGGCACAGCTCCGAACCAACAGTAAACATCAATCTTCAGTGAGAAATTCCAGGGAACATCCAAATCAAAGTTTGTATATGTACTTAAGAAACATAGTCTCCACTATTACATTATTACACACTGTATTTCGGAGGGGTGTGCACTTGCCATTCACCGCTCAGACAATATCAGTACATACGTCATCAGTTGAAGAGCTGCCTAGTTTAATACCCGTAACGAGGTCACGTTTTGACCTATATAGAATAAACTCGTGTGCGGCTTGTTGGATACTGGATATTACTTGCCCCATAACACGTGACTCTGTACGCCTCCGTTGTAGACTTCTAGCAGCCTCGTAGATGACCGTCACGTGACCGGTCACATGGCATCCCGATATGGAATCAGAAGCGATGACTGCCTTGCATGAGTACACTTTTCTTATTCGACCAGCAATTAGATTTAAATTGACCTTTGTAGTGAGATTTCTTGGCTAAGTTGGTGAAATATAGTGTTAATCGTAGACTCGGCATCAAGTTGGGTACTAATGGTATCATGATGCTAACTGTGGTAATAGTTTAAATGCACGATCATGATATAGCGTACACATGTCGTTATTGGACAAATCAATTCTGGGATAACTTGGTAAATCATAACGAACATATGATTCATTACTAGAGATATCATCCGATTGAATTTATCTCACACTATATATACCTATAGTATAGTGATCATTATTATTATCGGTGACATCTAAAATTGGCTGATATATGCCAGGAAACGTGTCATAAAATCTTGACCCAAATATATGAACCAAAATAAGACGTGAATCTGCCGTTAAAAATATGTTGTTCATAGTCCGGTCAATTGAGAATTTGATCAGATTAAGATCAGTGTTAATCGAGACGGCATGTAGCATGTAAATGTTTGTGTTGAAAGAATGTGATCTATGCCATTATCTTGTTAAATCAAGTTGCTGTGATATCTGTGTTCATGTCCCACACGATTACATCGTGTCTAGTATTGATTGCAATATATCCAGGATTTCACCTGTATCGTTTGATTTGTTCAGAAGTCCCTTTGTAATAAGGCAAGTATACGCCAACAATTGTTAACGGTAATTCGATATCTGATATAAACTGCACACCATATAATCTATCATTATCGACAACTAGCCGTTTTAAACGATCCACTTACAGTGTACATATCGTCTATGTATATCAATGAAGATTTTTAAATAAACACATCTTACATCTAAATATTTGTTTATAAATATAAATAATATCACACAAATAACATCTAGACCAAATTTAACATGCACTTTATATCATTAGAAAACATTTAAAAACCATATACATATGGAAACGAACAATTGGATAGCTAGAAAGTTTAGTAAGTTTAACAAATATTTTACAAAGTCAAGCCACACACCAAGATGACTAAACTATGAATTGAAAAATCCAATTCTAAAAAAACCCCATTTGTAGGGGGTTTGGCAAAATCATTCCAAAACTGACTTTATCAACTGTTTCCGCATAACAGTTAATTTTCTCACAAAATTTATATTTTATCTGCCCTAAAATATTTTCAGTTATTCAACCATCTCTTTTTTATTCATCGACTGAAGACCATATCAATAACAGTCATTGGCAGACCGACGGGCACACAGACAGAGACAGACAGGTGGACAGACAGACAGATAGAGAGATTTTCAGGCAGTTTAAGCTTTCTTTTATTTTATATATATATATATATATATATATATATATATATATATATAAGCGAATGTCTGTGTTGAGTTGTTTGTTTATCTATGGGTTCGCTCTGATTGCGACTATGATGTTGGTGATGTCGGTGATGACCTTTCCGACTCCGACACTTAATTTCGCCAACAGAATGCGACATTTCAATGTAAAATGACTTCGATAATCTGACAACACGAAAATGTTGCCAAATATTTCCGCAAGTTCACTCATGCAAGACACACCAACATGTTGTCAGTAATGGTTCATTAACCTGCCCACACGCGTTAATTGCTATATTGTAACTAATTACAATCGTTCTTGACCATACACACCGACATCGATGCTTCCATTGCCTGTGGCTATCTAATAGCCAATCATAATCAATCAACACTAATTAAAAACACAAATATGTGATTTTTCCAATGAGCAGATCGTAAGTTAATCTGATGGACAAAGTGAAAAGATTATTTCTTTATAGTGTCTGTAATTAAGAAACATCAAAATGATCAGTACCATTCCATATCTTGCGCACCGATATTGAATATTGGTTTAAATACAGATCTATAGCTTTATGATTTAAAAATGTGTGACACAGACTACCGGTATGTCACGGACTCGATATGGCGACATTCACGTTTATATATATCGACATATTATCATGTGACAAACCTTGTCGGATTAATGGATTCTGACTGAGTATATATATATTCAAAGTTTAAAAGTTAAGATTTGAATGTTAAACGTAAATAGATTGTATGAAATTACTTACTGGTAGTGTCATGACTTCCGGTGATATTTCCCAGTACGTAAGACGTATATGGGAATATATAATAATCCTTTCATTATAGTTATCGCCTTGTTGTTTCTAAACTATTGCTCAATTTATTCTGAAATGAACACATAAACAACTTACTAATAAACAGTCATAAGTAGCCGTTTGTTGACAATACGGCATTTTGATCTACTGTCTTTATTAGCAGACAGAACCCGATCAATTCGTCCCCATCCGATTTCGTCCACAATGTAAATCCGGGAGCTCTGTGTATAACGGCCCACCAAATATATTCCGTATCCGCCATTTCCGCTTTACTCCACGTTTCAGAAAATAACTCGCCGATTGTGTCGCTTGTTCCGTGTGATACGATAGCAACCTTATCATGAATATGCCTGTCAGAAGTTTAGAAATTATCATTGTGTCGTACGGGGTTTCTCTGAGTAGTCCGTAGTTTCTATATGTAAATGTGAGGTTGTCGTACCATGTCATCTATGATTGGTTCAGGGGGTTAGGTACATGTCGCAGTCCTTATGTGGAACAATTCTTGTCTTGTATGTTATATCCTAAGGCACATGAAGAAAACTAGCAATATCGAATTGAGCTGCTTCTTTCTATAAAATAGATCACACACACACACACACACAAACAGACAGGGCCCCTCCGTCGTCTAGCGATAGCGTGTTGGACAACAGAATACAAAAACATCCGCATTCGAATCTCGGCATAGGCATATCTGAAGGTTGTTTCATCTTTGACTTCGCCTCATTGCCTTTGGAAGTCGCTCGGCCCATTTAGCATAAAAGTGGCCATAACACACCAATCACCATCATCATCATAATTACACACACACACACACACACACACACACACACAAAGACGAGTTGTCAGATTTGGGGCTTTGAACACCAATTTGAATTTTCGTACATTTGTTGGGGGCTACTTCTTTCTGAAATTAGTTTATCAGATTTAGTTACTTCTATTCATTTGACGGGTAATTAATTACCCCACGGATATAAACTACATTGTTATTCTATCCTGTCACCTACACCAATATATATATATATATATATATATATATATATATATATATATATATATATATATATGATAATCGTTTCCTTTGAATATAGCCACCCGCTTATTTAACTGATCAATACTTCAGTAAATAGAAAAGTATTTATTTAGATGCCTAGTTTTAAAGTCGCCCATAAATTATGATAAAGTATTAGTTAGGTATCATTATGCACGAAAACTTTTTCACTGTGAATCAAATCAGTGACGAGCTGTATGGTTGTTGGTGAAACATTAATGGGTAAATATTATTATTTCGGAATGAAAGCTGCTGATGTGTATGAAAGTACGGTAATCCATATTGTAAAAGAGGTTAATCGAACCACAGGTAAACCAGATTTATACATTATCCATTTTTGTACTCGATCGTTGCCATGGATACAAGCATGAGTATATTTGGCTTTCTGGATTCTCGAATGCTCTGAATTATTATTGCCAAATTGTGTTGGCTGTATAAACCTTTTTATTTATCCTATTAAGTGGAATACATTCATAATCGTCTAAATATGGTTCAAACGAGTCTTTTTCTTGTGCTTACATTAGTAGAAGTGCACATAACTCAAGAGGCTCACTTCTCGTATTTATCAGATACCTGTGATGGTTATTTTTAGAGCAGGTTTCGGTCCCAACCTCTCCTACACATTGTTTACAGTAGTGTATGCTTTCTTAAATGTATATTTTAATAGATGAGCCAAACTTTTAATTCCCCATTATTCCATATGTTCGGTTAGTTAAAACAAACGTTACGTTATGACTAAAATGGGATATGTGCATGATTTCAATCTGTTAATCCAGATTTGAACCATAATGACTGTTGATAAATCTAATTGTTGTAATGCAGCAACGCTCTGTTTATGTTTCTCCGAGAGTTTTAATCTTAATCATACACAGTCAGTCATTCACGTGTTTTCTCGTCCTTAACCATTGAGGCAGAATATGAAATAATAATAATAATAATATTATTAATTAATAATAATAATAATAATAATAATAATAATAATAATAATAATTACAAACCTCTATAGTGCCAATATCCTCAAAAAGAATCGAGCTCAGTGAAGCACCTAATACATTGGTTGGACCATCTCATAGTCAAGGTACAATCCAAATTAAACCAACAAATAATCCGAAAGTGAAAACTAGATGAAAGTATGGAAAATAGATACGAAGGTTCTCCGGAAGAAAGGATTTGATAGGCAATAGTGCAGAGTTTGAAAATGAGGCGAGATTGAAAAGGGAGCCAGTGAAGTGAATTCACGAGTGGGAGAGAATGAGAAAACCGAGTTAACCGTATGACAACCCTAGCTAAGCAGTTATGAACACACTGACGTTTTTGAATATCCTTAGATGCATTGTTATAAAGATGGGAGTTGCAGTAACCAAGCATATTAGTAATGAGTGCTATAGCAATGGGTATAGCGACTGAAAGAGAAATATAACTACGAATACGGCGACGGTCACGAATATTGTAGAAACAGCTGCGACGTGTCAGAGAAATATGTTTTCTGACATTAAAATCGCTATTAAATATAACACCAATATTATGTACAGTGTCTGATGGTATGATGCTGTGATTAAGGATGGGCATAGGGAAGAAACGAATAGGTTTGGTGCGTTGTCTGGATGTACCTATAATAATTAAATCTGTCTTGCTTCGTCAATTTTTGTCTGTTTTTATCAGATTCTAAAAAGTAGAATTTAAATTCAGTTGAAATTTGTCACAATTGTTTTGTTTTGTCCTTGTTTACTTTCTTGCTACGACAACATCTAAGGAGTTATATATATATATTTTATAAATGTTCTACCTATATCTAGTACGCCATTATTAATAGCTATTTTAGCAATATTACAGTAGGGGCAAAAGACAAATGTTTTCATTAAACAGCTTTCCCATCTAGAACTACATAATTCCGATATTATGAGAGGGAGAAAACCCATTATGGTTCATTTAATTTAAGTAAATTAGCCAGCGATATATTATTTAATTTGCCATTCATTCATCCCGTTCGATAATAAGAGGCCATATCGTTGATATTAGGCCACGGATTTATTTTTTCCATTTAAATTTGAATGTTCTGTATGTGAAAGCTGCAGATATTAGTTTATCTAGGCTAAAGATGTTTTAAAGATGTTTTAATACAAATATATATATTGGGAACAGAACCCCTTATTCCCCTTTTTTTTTAAATCCTAATAATAATAATAATAAATAACTACTACTAATAAATATAATTACTGATAATGATGATGATGATGATGATAATAATAATAATAATAATAATAATAATAATAATAATAATGTGGGTTTATTAAACGGGAACTTACAGACATATATCGTTCGAACCCACTTTATAGCTAAATTATATAACTTTACAAAAGTTCGTCTTAGGTATTTAAAGAAGCTATAAATCAAACCCTAGCCGGTCTATGTCAGACGGATGTTTCATCTATCACTTCGCCTCAGTACCATTGGAGGTCGATTGGTCCACTTAGCCAATCTTGTGTACAAGAGTGGCCGTAAGACAGCCAGATTTAAGATATTTGTAAAGATCAAAATTACAAACCAAACAAATATTTATTTACATGTATATAATATAACGTCAATTCCAATATAATGAGGCTTTAAAAATAAACATATTTTACATCGATATATTTAATGACTATGAATGTATTATGCTACCCAGCAGATAGCCACATAATAGCATACAATTTATATCGTAAATACCACACACATGTGGGACAGAAGGAACGGAAAGCTCAACATTTTAGCAAGTTAGGTAACTATTATACAAGGTGAATCCATGCACCAAGATGCTAAAATATCAATTGAAAAATAGATGTGGTCGTTTCTGAATTTCATCCCAACACCAATATAATCAACTGGTTGCTCGATATAATTCATCTTCTTACATAAGCAATTGTTTTTACCCCTTGAACCCATTAATAACATATACCATAAATCAACCAATATCTTTCGTTCGCCGACCGAACATTATACATCTACAGAAGTCAGTTGAAGTTATATCTGTATATCGATGGATTAGACATCGCAGGTTAGCGATCAACTAATCAATCGGTGTACATCAATAGCTATTATATTGAAAATACAAGGAAATTATTACAACCAATCAAAACCAGATCTCTAAATAACGCAAACTGGTTGAGATTGTATGATATTGATCGAGTACTGCAGCTTATTATGAGACCATTTACGCACCTGCATCTCTTTCTTCTTTGCTAGGAACTACAGTTACCTAGTTATGATCCATCATTATTATAATAAAGCCGGCGAATCCATTTCACTGTTCAACATAAAAAGACTCGATAACAAACAAACACGCCGCTGGGATCCTCCACGACGAGAGAGAGAGAGAGAGAGAGAGAGAGAGAGTGAGTGAGAGGCCTCTAATAGCTTCCTGACGAATCATTGTAGTGTCAGTGGATGATTGATCTTTACCCGTTTGTCTCTTCGACGTCAGATGGAGCCGGTGACTGATAGGAAGACGTCACATCCAATCAACTTCGACTCACCTGGTCGGCGGATGCCGAACGGAACACATCGTCGTACCACAACGGCCCGATTTGGGCAGATTCTTTTGTTCTCGACAAATGGCCATCGTCACGGCTCACATTGTGGCCGTATTCCTGCAGGTCTTCTTCTTCGAGCCGACTCTCCAGGAGACGAGGTCGGCGAACTTCACCTTGTTCCGGGGCTTTCGGTGTTCGGAGAATCAGACGTGGATGGCCGATAAAATGACCGACATAGGCTGCGCAACGCTGGCTACGATGGTCGAAGCCGAAGGATTTAACTTAAGGAAGGGTGGCGAAGCGGACGTTTTCGGCAGATGCCAGTTAATCCCTAAGATCATCGAGGGATGCGCTACCGTTGATGAAGCCAATTACCTGTTTTATTCAAATTTTGGAATAAGTGAGTATTTTCTAGAAGTAGAACTTCATACAAACTTGGTGGTGAATGTACATATATATGATGCTGTTTTAAGGCCACTTATTTACCCATGATAAGCTAAATGGGCTGCCGACCTGGAATGATAATGATGCGAAAGATGAACCACCCTTCTGATATAGCCTGGCAGGGTTTTGAACCTAGGTTCTATAAATATATGGCCAACCGCGCTACCAGTTAAGCCACGGAGGCGCTCCGAACTTGGCGATACGTTAAAAGCAGATGTTTTATGTGGTATTGTAAACAGCTTTATTTTTAAAGTCATAATTTCCAGCATCGATAATACTTGCCTGTAGTTCCAACGGTGGGTCGGTTGATTTTATTCTGCGTCCCCTGAAGTTGTGATTTCTTCCAGTTCCTGAGGTTCGCCCTATAACTAGGACACGAACAATCAAGTGTGGTTGCAGCACCGTATTGTAAATGAATATTATCTTAATGGCGAGATTAATGCATTGATTTTAGTATTTCAGTACCTTTCAAAATATATTTCATTGCCGAATTTCGGGAACGCGTACATTATGTCTACCATAAATAAATACGTTTATGGAGTACAACCCACAATTCTTAAGCCATGAATCTGTAGTGGTAGCAAACATCGGGATGCCATCAACGATAATTTCCTCCTTCAAATTGCAGGGTTACGCAAAAATATCGACCACTGCGCCAGTAATCCGTGTACAAACGCTACAAGACGATTCATCGCCATCCCAGAAGACACTAATAAGTACATAGACTGTGGTACTCCAGGTAAACCGTGCCTGATCTTGCACTGCACTGAGGGAATGATCTTCGATGAGACCCAGAACACATGTAAGTAGAAAATACTGAAACTTGCATCCAATCTATTTAAATATATCCTTTCCAAAGTATTCAGGTAACCCTACAACTGCACGACCAGACCTGTGATCGGAGTATTTCACTGAGCCCTAACGTTTTAGATAAAATTGTACCCATTATGATTAATTTAAAAACAAACAAACAAATCTGAAGCCACACCAATGATGTTCCTTTTCGATTACCAGGTATCCAGAACTGTGGAGGAGTTTGCGACGGTGCCACTGACCGCTTCATAGCGACCACCGATACATCCAAATACATAGACTGCGGAACCCCCATAGGAAGCTTATGCATAGATAATATATGTGCGGACGGATTGATATTTTATCCAGATCGACAGAGTTGTAACTGGCCGTAAAATGAAATACATGTTTTATTAGTCGTGTTACGCATTAGTCTAATGGCGAGACGAACCTCAAAATACAATGTTAGATTTTTAGCACAAGTGAGCTTCTTATCCAGATTTCTGCACTTTCTGGTATTCATGCATATCCAAATTAATTTGTCTCGTATTTTGGGGCCGTTGGTTTTGTGCACTTCCTAAAATTACACTTTACACTTGTTATTGCTCTAAGAGACTAAAGTGAAGGGATGGGATTCTGTAAAATATAAGTGAAAAAGCTAAGGGCTACAAGTCATTAATGAAGACATATTAACTGTAATAAAAAGTTAAGAAAGAAATAGGCAAAAAGTCTAAGAAAAGTGGCACACATGAATGAGTGATAGGCATTTCTATGATCCAAATGTCGCCACGGTTATTTATTCTGGATCAATATATATATATATATATATATATATATATATATATATATATATATATATATATACGAACTCTTATTTATACTTATTTAAACCACTTGTATCAATAGCAACAAAACCTATAAACAAACAGTTAGATGAACTTGACAGAAAAGTCTAATCATGGTTTAATCAGTCGAAAATGTGCAAATTATATATATATATATATATATATATATATATATGATATATTGTCAGTTTATTCATAAAAGTCTGTAATAAATTCAATAATAAACCAACAGAGCGTTCGTCTATTAGCTGATAGTAAGCTGGAGATGGATGTTGTGGACCGATCATCGTATACATATTCAATATTTATTTCTCGCCTGTAATTTATATCCCCAGCGACATCAACCGTCAGCCTTAAACACGATAAAACAATTATACGTCAGTAAGTCGAGGAAGGAAGGGTGCGTGTAAATGTCCTACCACCACAACTAGTCAGTACCTCAATGTCACTGACAAATATAAATAATAGAAGCTGTTACAACGGCGAGATTTACACAGTGTCTGTGTCACATAGATCTCCTCTACTGATTGTCCAGGCAATATTCAGACACGACAATAGTCAATAACGTCTCAAACCACGATCTGTCAATCAAACAACTCATCCAAGCCTCGCCGTATAAGTAATTATGAGGATCTCGCATGTGTTAATTATATTATCTTACGTATAAGTAATTATGAGGATTCTACATATGTTAATTATATTATCTTACGTATAAGTAATTATGAGAATTCTACATATGTTAATTATATTATCTTACGTATAAGTAATTATGAGGATTTTACATATGTTAATTATATTATCTTACGTATAAGTAATTATGAGGATCTTATATATGTAATAGTCGTCTTTTCAAAATAATGAAAGAAAATAAACGCCATTAAAATAGTTATTGCATAAATTATTCCATAGTTCCATCGCACACTGAAAAAACTACCAAATAAGAGTTAATAATATAACAATATTAGAAATACGTCGTCTCCTGAAAACTTTAAATCCGATATAAAATCCGACGTGTTCAAGGTTGCTTTCACCGATAAATACGTTTTTTTTCTCCTTCAAATATGTTATTTGAGGGCATTGCACAGCGCCTTCGGGTAGCTCCTGTTTCCACATTATTATTATTATTATTATTATTATTATTATTATTATTATTATTAACCTTCCCTTGAAAATATCAGATAATATGAGAAATAGAGTGTTGTTTATAAATGTTTCTACGAACCACCCGATATTGATCAACGAAAACGCATTCATGTTAGAGGTGTGACAACAATAAAAGATGAAAGCGTGATGCGCATAGAGCGTTATTTGGCGACGGTTATCCGCATTTATTGCAAATAGAGCTTCAGTGTATACGATTTGCCATTACACTAATCACCCATTCGTGTCATCAATCCTCTCTGGTAAGTTACCGTATACATCTGAAAGAGTACTGACGACAGTTTGAGGACTAGTTGATGGAAATTTAGCAAATTTTCAAATACAGCCAGAACTCGTTAGTCCGACAAGGTTTGTCACACGATAATATGTCGGATAAACGATGTCCGGATTAACGGCTTCTGACTGTAAGAGTTTCACGAATATAACTGATTCAATGAAAGGTGATGATGATGATCATCATCATGATCACGTCAAGACCAATGATATTCCATTATCACGATGAAAACGGCAATAGATGAAGAAGCTGACGTCTTTTGAACTAACATTCAAATAACGTAAGCAGTCACGAAGTAATGGAACAAGGACTTAACATATGGGAGGGGGGGGGGTTCGGCTTTCATCTCGATGTTGTACCGTATATTTATTCTGAGATGCGATCGTCGCTCACATTGTCCATTCAGACCGATTCATAGACTTCTAAATGAGGTCCAGTTGTTCATCAATTCTCGTAAACGGTGTTGTTTATTAATCCGGACGAGACAGGAATCTCCCCACTCGCATTTACTTGGTAATGCTCGTCCAGAATAAATGAAGCTCTCATAAGTGTCATTACGTAAAACGGGTCAAAATGACGTCATCCGATGACGTCGTAAGCTAAAACAAACGTCATGGGAATAATATATCTCTTAACCAGATAATGGTTATAATTGACGGATCGGATTACCCGATTGACTAAACGCCATATGTTGTTAACGTTTATAAACGCGTCGAGTATAGGACTGGGCTTCGTAGGGGGAAATCTGAAAATAGTTAGCGAAGTTAAGTTTTACAGTCGAGCTGATGTTAGACTGTATTACTGGTTCACAGGTGGCGCTGCGTATCTGGTGATAATTGTAATAGCAGCGATAACAACTGCAACAAGGACAACAACTACTGCTGTTACTGATGATGATTGATGTTTTATGGCCACTTTTCTGACCATGGTAGGCTAAATGGGCCGAGTGACCTCCAAATGTAATGAAGCAAAGTCAAAGATGAAACACCCTTCAGATATGCCTACGCCGAGATTTGAACTCAGGTGGTAGTTATATGTGGTCCAACGCGCTACCAGCTAGACCACGGAGCAGCCCCTACTGCTGTTAGTAATGCCCCTACCACTTATTATTATTACTATTATTATTACAGCAGCAACAACAACAATAACAACACCAAATATATTGCTACTACTATTATTACTTTTATTACTACCACCATATAAATATATATATATATATATATATATATATAGAGAGAGAGAGAGAGAGAGGTGGGACGCGATGGCTATGTGTTTGAGTAAGGCGTTGCGCCTATGATGGCAGCATACGTTGTATACTCCCTTGGGAGTTGAGCTATGTGTTTGGTGGAAACAGGTCTGAGTTAGGGATACTAATATCATAAATAATATTGTAAAGCGCATTAGAGCAGCTTTTGCTGAATAGGTCGCTATATAAATATAACATATTATATATATATATATAGAGAGAGAGGGGGAGAGAGAAAGAGAGAGGGGGGAGAGTACGAGAGACCGAGGGAGAGAGAGACAGTGCTAATTCATCACATACATTCCTAGTAGCATTTCTCACCTTTTTTGACCTCGACACTGACAAATGAAGTAAATTATAATACTCTTGTGGTGTTCAGGATTTCATAAATTATTTAAAGAGTCGGCCAACGGGACGACATCGAGTGCGTCCATGATGATATCAGTACTGGATCGGCCTTGAAAGGTTTTGATGTCGACAAAGCGAGACATATCTCCAGTCTACCATTAATACAATCAATGGCAGAGACCATTAATTGTTCTCTCACCTACTCGGTGGTCTGGGGACGACTAGAACCGATGTCCAACATCGATTTCAGAATAAAACTATTAGAAAAGCCACTTCTTTGCGGATTGATGTAATACTTGTTGCATAACCGAGTGCTACGTCGTACCCGGGTAACTGGGTTCATTTGACTCTGGGATAAATCAGCATCTGGTTCGTCTCTCGTCGAGTAAGATCTCGTCCGCTGAGCCGGGGCGAAGTATAATATAGATGGATAATGAATCAAGAGCGTCATCCAATGATATGATAATGTCGGCATCTGGTCTAGATGGGGGGGGGGGATCCGTGGTCTAGCGGTAGCGTGCTTGACCACAGATAAATCCCACTGGTGTTCGAATCTCGCCTCGGACATATCTGAAGATTGCTTCATCTTCCACTTCGCTTCATTAACTTTGGAGGTCGTTCGGCCCATTTAGCCTGCCATGTGCACAAAAGTGGCCGTAAATATCAATCGTCATCTACAGGGGGAGGGGGGAGGGTTGGGGTATTCAGCTGGTCTGTCTACATGAATAACTCTAAGGCCTATTAGCTGTTTTCCCGCCACTTTTCTGCACCACGCAGGCTAAATGGGCCGAGCGACCTCCCAAGATAATGAGGCGAACTGAAAGACCCTTCTGACATAGCCCAGCCGGAGTTTGAACCCAGGTGCTATAGATCTGTGCCTAACCACGCTACCAGTTAAGATACATTTCGTTTATCCACCTATGTGTGTTCCCAGTAATATCGTGTAGGTTAACGGCTCGTGCGGATTGTTGAATTATGTCGCTTCCACAACACAACAATTACTAGGTTTCCTATTGATGCTACCTGGTGATCGTTTCAATGTGTTGAAAGCGTGAAATTAATGCCTTTATGTTATACCTCAATGTGATATTTATAATAATAATAATAATAATAATAATAATACTGTATATATTTAATAAAGCGCCCTTACTAGCAGGAGCCATTCAAAGACGCTGTACAAATAATATGTTTTTGAGTGCGTCCATGATATCAGTACTGGATCGGCCTTGAAAGGTTTTGATGTCGACAAAGCGAGACATATCTCCAGTCTACCATTAATACAATCAATGGCAGAAACCATTAATTGTTCTCTCACCTACTCGTGGTCTGGGGACGACTAGAACCGATGTCCAACATCGATTTAATAAGTTCGCCTAAACCAAACTGAGAATCGGAATTGTTTCGGAAAAAGGTTTTAGCTCAATTATATTCTAAGATGTCACAAAAATACGTTTTGTTTTTAAAACAGCACAAAGAACAATTCTATAAATATTGACTGCCAGTGTTTGTTAGATTTGTTTTCCGGTATAGACTTCCCTCTGTTATATGTCCCATGCGTGTCCATTGCTGAATATAAACACGTCGACTCAACTCAATAAAATAATATTGACCCTCACCACTGATTGTGTTGCAAACTGACCGTTTGTACAAAATCTTTTGTCGAACACGAAGTATGAAAACAGCAAACGTTACATCGCACCGTCGGGCTTAAGGCACTTGAGTGCAGCGTTTGTTTGGGAGAGTTGTCATTGGCAACGAGAAACGAAGTTACGCATGGCCGGATTAATGAATTCGAAAAACATTCTTTATGTGCGTTTCAATTTCGTTCCCAACGTGACCGTGCCAAAGCGGAAGCTGGAATAACTGGATTAAGGAAGCATTTTAACATGTGTGCGATTCGTTTCTTTCAAATATGGTGCATAGTAGTGGTAGTGGTGATAGTAAATGATAGTAATGTATAGTAGTGGATGTGGTTATAACAGGATCAGTAGCAGTAGTCGTAGTATCAGTGATATGAACAGTAGTATCTAAAGGTCAAAGTGACTATCCAGTAAATTCCTGTGGCAACATTTCTCACGCGGAATAAATATTAAAAGATCAGACTCCCGCGAAGTATCTAACTTGATTAACGTCCTATTTTCATGATATGAAGAGAAAAAAACTATTCTTTCCATTGACACTAATTTGGCTGATATTTGACGTATTACGCCGATCCAGTAAATCCACTGAAGCCGGAACCCTAACGCGATCTGACACATCGAACACGCTTCGCCTGTAACGCGTTGCCAAGATGTCATAATTTCATATTGATCTATCAATCAAATAACACCTATCCGGCAATCAAACACCAGTATACACCAAGTCACACCGGAGTTGTGGGGTTTTTGTTTTGTTGTAGTGATTTGGCATTTAACTAGACAAGAAATTGGTTTTAAGGGACGGGTTAGCTAGAAGTGTCACGCAGCCAAAGGTAGACAAGATCCGACTGGAGGGAGTGGTGAGAAATTATTACTCACGCCGTAGCCGCAGTTCAAGACAAATACCGCGTTATCCATAATTGGAGGTCGTTTCATTCATCAAAAAAGGCTTCACTAAGTCATCTCATTTTGCTGTTAAAGATCCCTCAGCTGAATGTATCATGTGTTGTAGCGGTCAAGGCTAATAATGGCACGCGTGAATGGAGATGAGAAATGGTACTGGTCATGTCATCGTTATAGTCACGAAACTTTGACCACTGATCATAATTGGTCATGACTGAGAGATGAACTTGTTGGCATCACCTAACCTGTAGCAAATGCTATTAAATTAGTATTTGATAATGGCGACAAAGGTGTTTTCAGTGCACAATTGGTTTACAGGTAGTACTTTTGGTCGTTGCCGAGAGACTATTTCGGGTGTTTCTCAACGAATCAATAAACAATCAATAATCTGTCTTCTTCTTTTCAACTGATTGCTTTAGAAGTGACTAGAATTATGTGAATATCATTCAGTTCGTATGCATCCAGTTCAGTATAGCACATTAAACTATCTCGGTCTATAGGGCTGTCTGTCTGCCTGTCTGTCAGTGCCAGTGAAAAAAATGAATGCATAATAATTTGCTATAAGTAGAAAAAAATTATTATAAATTATAAACTGGTGGAATCAATGTAGCACAAATGCTGCCCCGTGGTAATAATCACCAGCTCTCCGATCGTAAGGGGACAGCTGCCAACATCAGGAGAGACAAATATTATTGAAAAATTTATATTTTAATATATTAAAACTCATATTTAAAATAGAAAAAAAAACTAAACTTCAGTATTAATTTAATGCAGGTGTGTTATCAGTTGTTAGATCATTGCAATCCAGCCAATAGCAATCAAACTTGCTAAAATTATCAATATATACATTAAGCTTGACATTGGCAACGTTGTGTGAAGACGTCGTTATCATTTGAAGGCAATACAAACCTTTGGATGCCTTGATATTCCATATGTTTCACACCACAATACCGAGCATAATGCCCCCAAAATGCGAAGCATCATTTCTGTCTTTACACCAAAAGCAGTATCTCTTGAAGCACCCACGTTTCCATACTTCAAACGTTTTGTTTTATATCTTATAAGGACGTTACATCTTATTTGTACTTAGATTATGTTACAAAAGCTTTATGAGGGTTTAGGCGTACACTGTTTACTGCATTGATTAGAGCTAATGAACTACGGCTTTAATGGAATGGCATGGCATAAACGACATCGTTCACTCCATTGCAAGAAATCAACAGTCGACGTGTAAAGGTTATCTCTTGATTGAATGCTATTAGCGTTTGAACGATATTGCGAATGTCGGGAGTTATATTTCTCTGGAGATTGTTAACTCAATCAATACCTGGCTTTAGTAACGTTTATCATCCTCATAAAAGAAAACGATCATTACTGCAGGTTTACATTTTTAGAAGCATTCAGTAGCAAGGATGAATTTTAGCGCTATATTACTTACACAGATAATGAATATAGCACAACAACAGAACGTCTAGGATTGACTTATTTTATTTGAATAAGTGAATTCTGGTAAAATCAGGTAACCAGGTAGACATATGGAGCCTTTTGTACTTTAACTGTTAGATTTAAAATGCTATCCCGAATTGCAATTATTTAGTGAGTGAGTGAGTGAGTGAGTGAGTGAGTGAGTGAGTGAGTGAGTCAGTCAGTCAGTGAGTCAGTCAGTCAGTCAGTCAGTCAGTCAGTCAGTCAGTCAGTCAGTCAGTCAGTCAGTCAGTCAGTCAGTCAGTCAGTCAGTCAGTCAGTCAGTCAGTCAGTCAGTCGGTCCGTCAGTCAGTCAGTCAGTCAGTCAGTCTGTTAATTGTTGGTCATACCTCGGATTTAAGGCCTAGATCGCCAAGTGTATTTCCTCGAGAAGTGTACTGAACCAACCCAAGAGGCATATGACAATTAGATTCGAACCTCCGTTGGCGTTGTGTATGATGATGAATATACCATAAGGTTATTATAGTCCATTCAAACAGATTTATACGCGATTGAAAAATTGTAATCACTGCTAAATAGTAACAATTTAAATAAATATATATTCCTGTGATTATGCAATAAAATTTAAAAAGGGATTAAAAACATCGGAGAACATTTATAAGACATTAACATTAGTTTTAACCAAGACATTAATTTGCCTCGTATGCACTGGCTAATCTACTGGTGAAGATAAGTTGCAAATTTATGAACACATACATTATAATATGTATACGTCCTCATGGCCATTTTGTAGCAGTAGTTCATGAAAAATGTATAATCAATAAAGGTAACAGATCGTCTTTAACTTAATTTAGATTAGATGTAGCTCCAATCCGAATACAAAGCTGATAAATATGAGCGCCTTTCTCTCACATGTTCAATCTATAATGTAATTGAATTGAATTGAACTTTAATGTATTATAGAATGTCATAAATAAGTCCTAGTAATGTTTACATCATGAAGTTATTTTAACAAAACGACTACGCAATAAGTGAAGAATGTTATTATGAATATTATATTCAGTCTTTTCTTGTATTTATTCAAATGCAATAACATGCTGTCTTAGTTATGACTATTTGTGTGTATGAGTATTTGTGTGTGTTTGTACGCGCGTGCGCACCTGTGTGTGTGACATTGTGTGCGACACTGTGTGTGTGTGTGCGTGTTTTAGGATACATACATAGTGACACTGGCTCAGAACATCAACATCTAAACATCCTTTGAAACCAATGCCTCCATAAATCTATACATAAATAAAATACTATATACTTCGATCTAAATATAAAATGTTCTACACCTCCACATATCTATACATACGTAGATCTATGTCTGGGCTACTCATCAGCCTGGGACCCTCCCTCCCCCCCCCCCCTCCCCCCATCCGCTTTTCGAACGTGACAAATATGTCACGCCCAAAGGGAAACGACTAAATGCTGGCTACGAACAGAAAGCAGAAACACCTATAAAAATACCATTTGATATCACAGCTCGCAGAAAACAACAAGTGCGTCAATGGTTAGTTGAAACATACACATACACTACTTTGACACCACAGTTCACATCTAGCAGTCATTTCCTGTGTGTGTCCCCTCCATTCAGGCATTTTAAACTTACTTGTTATTTCAATAGGCTCATCCTTAATCATAGTATTACACAAACTCACAACCTCTATGTAATATTTTGGTGCTACATTTGATAGCGATTTTAATTTCAGAAACCATATTTCTCTGACATGTCGCTCCTGATTCCATCATATTCGTTACCTTCGCCGTATTCGGGGCTATGTTTTTCTTTCAATCACCAAAACCATTGTTACAGCACTCATTACTAGTAGGCTTGATTACTGCAACTCACTTCTTTATGACATCACAAATAAGGATATTCTAAAACTTCATCGTGTTTAGAACTGATTAGCCAGGGTTGTCACTTGCTCTCCTCGGTTTTCTCATTCTGTCCCACTTCTGAAATCTCTTCACTGGCTCCATCTTCAATCTCGCATCGTTTTCAAACTCTGTACCATTGCCTATCTAACTCTTTCTTCCGGAGAACTTTCGTATCTATTTCCATACTTTCTCTAGTACCCAATACCAGAGTGCTCCGTTCATCTGATTTTCGCTTGCTGTCGGTTCCCAGGATTAAATTTCATACTGGGACTCAAGATTTTTCATTTTCAATTGTTGTTAGTACTCTTTGAAACTCATTACATGAGAATGTTAAGCCATCATAGAGCATAGTTTCTTTCCGTTGTTACCTGAAAATCCACCTTTTCAAACTTGTTTTTCTTTTCACTGAAACCGATCATTTGTTGACGAATCTTCCATCGCACCTTGACCATAACATTGCTTAACCCCTGCACCAGGTGCCCCACCTAACTCGATTCTCTTCGAAGATAATGGCGCTATAGATATTTATTATTTAAATTATTATTATTATTATTATTATTATTATATATTATTATTATTATTCACATATCTATCTATTCTCTTACCCATTTATGTGAAACTATTTCCCTTTAAGCCACATGTCATCAATCTGGTCGCTTCGCAGTTCGCATGATATTTGAAAGAAACGAACTGCACACACACACACACAAATACATACGCACGCACACACACACACACACGTTAAGATGCTGCGAAAATTCGGTTATTCGATCTTCTATTTCCGTACCGTCATTTCGGAAACGACATGGGCATAAAATATTTACTCAAACTCATTAATTCTTTCGGTACATAGCTTCATTTGTTGCAACGTATAATGCCACAATTAAGTACTTGATGTCCAGAGTCACAAACAAAACATTGTGTATCCAACCATCTTGCACAAAAAAAAAGAATAAATATTTTCGGGTTATGATTCGTGGAGTAATTAAGTGAAGCTTACAGTAGCCTAAAAACTGCATTAAAAGAACAGCCCACTTACATTTCAAATTTTGAGGACTAATACAGCTATGTTCACAAACAATCATAAACGATGTGAAAACGTGAAAACGATCACCCATACATTAAATAATCCAGTTCAAAGTGCTGATTAATTTACTTTTAATGGCCTCTAGGCGCCACCATTTTGAAGCTAGACAGAGATCGGAAGTTCGTGAATGCTGACTTCAATTGAAACCATCAGTTTGACCTGAAGTCGGTAGAGCCCTTACAAAAGCATGTAAACAAGTGTTAGCCATGAATAATTCCAGAATAAAACGCAATAATCTTGTTAAATTACGCCATGAATGACACACAACCATATCGGTTTGAGCCAGTAGTACCATTACAAGAAAAACGCGTGATCATCGAAAAAAGCGCTCAGAAGAACAGAGAACATTAACTGGTGTCTATGTTAACTCTGTATACTCCTTGCTCAGGTGACGTCAGAGCACCTGACTTTTCAGAAATATTATCCGACGGTGAACTGTCCTTTAAATAAACCATCTACGTCAATAATTTCGCCATTTCAATATGTTACAACGTCGTCAGACAGTGTCAACAATAACTCTTCGTTAATCCGCACGATATCAGTAAGAATACACCTGTCTGTGGATCCACGACACGTGACTGTTACCTACCCATTTATCGACCCCTTTATCTATGTAATTATTCTTTTTTTCTATTTCTTCGACTTTCTATTTGTCAATCTTTCCATTTTTATCTTCCAATAACCGCGGTCTCTTCCTGGATTCCACCAGCTTCTCACTTTCTCTCTATATCTACAAAACTGTCTTCTGGATTCGGTTTAGTGTTCTAACATCGGGCCAACTAAGGCGTTTCATTTTATATTTTACACTTTTTATTCAAGAAGTTCAATTTTACTATTTATAGTCGCAAAACAAATCCAAACAGTTTAAGTTGGCGGCTAAAGGAAATGGCCGAAATATTGAGTTATGTGCCCCCGTTCGGTATATAGAACAGCCGACAATAGAACGAACCAATATTGAAGATGTGTCTGTAAATAAACAGACGATGACTAAAGATGGCACATAATCTAAACACGAAACGCGAAATGGAACGTCAACTGATTTTCTAATGATTGCCATTGTCTGGCAATATTCGCACTGACTTAACACAGTCAAGTAACGAAAGGATGTCGTCAGCACATTACTCACAGACAATAGACTAGGTTTTGTTGATCACTTGATGTATTGACTGCTGTAATTGTATCTGGGCGAAATTAAAGATGTGAGGAGAGACAAAGAGATGGGTAAATATATTATATATATATATATATATATATATATATTTAAACACTTTTCATTTGTGAGGTATCAGTAATTAAACCTATGTATGGACTATGGGGTATTGGCAAATCCATGGCTGTGAGGTATATAAATGTATATAGAGTTTGCGATGTTGCTGCCACCTGGTGAGTATATATTATCCCCAATAATTTATTTATATCACACAATAACTCAGAACTGTATATATGTTACAGTTAATCTGTATAATCATATGACCATAAATTTTCAGGTAATATTTCTATTGCTAATTGAGAATTAATACAGATTACCTGAACAGTTCGGGTAATATACATATTACTCGATTATACAGATTAACTGTACATATATATCCCATTAAATCACATCTATATATACCATACAATATCTTATCTATATATAAACCCCAGAATATCCCATTTATATATGCCCCATGACAACACATCTGTAATTACCCTACAATAACCGACCTATATATGCCCCACAACATCCTATCTATATATACCCCATAATATCCCAGGCTATTTACAGCTCAGAAAATCCCATATGGCACAATCTTATCAACATATACCCTACTAATTTTCATTAATATATACCTAACCAAAACTCATACATATGCATCCCCCCAGAATATCCCATCTATATTGTAACAAATAATATGTAAATAAATATTAATGTCTTATAGTACTTTCAACAATATTCTATCTATATATATTCCACAATGTCCCATCTATATGTTTCATTTTATGCTAATAATCTAACTCTCAACCTAACAGAAATAAAGAGGAATTCAAATTCATACTACATGATTCCAACCTAAACATCCCCCCTACCGGTACATATACCTCACAATTTCCCATCTATATATATATATATATATATATACCTCACAAATAATATACAAATAAGTATCAATGTCTTTATACTCCCAACATTATTCCATCTATAATATAAAAAAGCTTAAGTTTACATTGCATTAGGAAATGGCGATTACGATTACTTGAGATCATGTAATCAATTACGATTACTAATTACGATTACCCCATGTCTGGTGCTGAGTACAGACCAGAGAAGTGGATGAACACCGTTAACTCACCTTTATCATAACCTGTATTGTTGATACACACAAAGTAAAAGGTAGATGAAAAGGTGACCAAAAAGAAAGTCTACCTTTTTCCAAAAAATAATATTCATTTACAATAAATAAAACATAAATTAATAAATATCATCTTCTTTAAATGTATAAATTATATATTATAAATTATATATTTTCTGTAACCTTTTTCCTGTGACTTTGTTTCCTAAATTCAGTCAAACCCCTGTACATGGGAGGTATAAAAAATGAGAAATTGTGAGGAATAAAATGGAAAATTTTGAGGTTTTTAAATGGGTTGTGAGGAAATAAATGGGGGAAATTTGGGGGGTAAAAATGGGGAAAATTTAGGTGTATATAAATGGGGAAAATTTGAGGAAATAAAGGGAAATTGTATTTTAGATGAAAAGGTGACCAAAAAGAAAGTCTACCTTTACCATATAAGAGCTGAAATTCATTTACAATAAATAAAACATAAATTAATAAAAATCATCTTCTAACTATATATAAATAGAAATATATTATAAATGATATATTGTGTTAGATAAATTTTTATATCTTGGAACATTGTGAGTTTATAAATTGGAAATCGCTAGTGTCATATAAAGGGAAATTGTGAGGTATATATAAATGAGAAATTGTGAGGTATATATAAATGGGAAATTGTGAGGTATATATAAATGGAAATTGTGAGGTATATATAAATGGGAAATTGTGAGGTATATATAAATGGGAAATTGTGAGGTATATATAAATGGGAAATTGTGAGGTATATATAAATGGGAAATTGTGAGGTATATATAAATGGAAATTGTGAGGTTATATAAATGGAAATTGTGAGGTATATATAAATGAGAAATTGTGAGGTATATATAAATGGGAAATTGTGAGGTATATATAAATGAGAAATTGTGAGGTATATATAAATGAGAAATTGTGAGGTATATATAAATGGGAAATTGTGAGGTATATATAAATGGGAAATTGTGAGGTATATATAAATGGGAAATTGTGAGGTAGTATATAAATGGGAAATTGTGAGGTATATATAAATGAGAAATTGTGAGGTATATATAAATGGGAAATTGTGAGGTATATATAAATGGAAATTGTGAGGTATATATAAATGAGAAATTGTGAGGTATATAAATGAAAGTGTATAGAAATTGTGAGGTATATATAAATGAGAAATTGTGAGGTATATATAAATGAGAAATTGTGAGGTATATATAAATGGAAATTGTGAGGTATATATAAATGAGAAATTGTGAGGTATATATAAATGAGAAATTGTGAGGTATATATAAATGGGAAATTGTGAGGTATATATAAATGAGAAATTGTGAGGTATATATAAATGAGAAATTGTGAGATGTATACAGAGCAGAAATTGTGAGGTATATATAGATGGGAAATTGTGAGGTGTATATAGATGGTAAACTGTAGATGAAGTATATAGAGAGGGTATTGTGAGGTATATATAGAGGGAATATTGTGAGATATGTGTAAGTGGGATATTGAGTTTGGAATTATGTAGTTATTAGCAAGAATAACTCACTTTATTTCTGGTAGGTTGAGGGTTAGATTATTACGATGAAACGAAAACATATAGATGGGACATTGTGGAATATATATAGATGGGATATTGTGGGCAGTATAAAGACATTGATATTTATTTTCATATTATTTGTGAGGTATATATAGATGTAAAATTGTGAGGTATATATAGATGTAAAATTGTGAGGTATATCTAGAAGGGAAATTGTGAGGTATATATTATAGATGGGAAATTGTAGATGAAAAATTGTGAGGTATATATAAAGAGGGTATTGTGAGGTATATATAGAGGGAATGTTGTGAGATATATATAGGTGGGATGTTCAGTTTGGAATTATGTAGTCATTAACCAAGAATGCCTTGCTTTATTTCTGGTAGGTTGAGGGTTAGATTATTAGTATGAAACGAAAATATACAGATGGGACGTTGTGGAATATATATAGATCAGGCATGGGAAAATCGTAATCGATTTTATGATCTCAAGTAATCGCCATTTCCAGATGCAATGTAATCATAATCGATAATATTGTAAATGTAATCGTAATCAACGATTACTTACACGATTACACAATGTGTTTGGTTATTTACCATGTTAAATCATGCCGGAGATATAGTTTGGTATGTAAGGCAAAAGATGACAATAGAACTGATTTACTCATTGACGGACTGATATCACGCATGATGATTTGTCAGTTTATTTGTTCTATGAACATGAAAGGAAAATGTGGTGAGACATTGTTTCACATAAACAGGCATTTCAGATTAACACGGTTACCTACAACTCCAACGATCCTGATTAGTCAGCACTTGGATGACGAGTAGCCAATTAAATTAACGCGTGCCTTAGTGAACATAAACAAGGCTGTATGTGATACCCGGTCGACATACGGGGTGACTAAAGTGGTCATTAGACAGAGATCAAAGGTCGAAGTACAGAGCTGAGTTATAGAAGCATAGCAATAACTTAAGACTGAAAAATTGTTCCATTTACAGAGGTGGTCTAATTACAGAGGTGGTCGGAGTTGGATTTGACTATATGCTAATTATCCTATATATTATATAGACTTTATCTGGCTATAGTCACGCCACACATGATGTATTATGTTACTAAATATATATTTCCCAAATATTTGAACAATTACAATTATGTTTACATGTACAACAGTGTGTTTAAATGGAATATTAGTATTTTAATGTCCTTGCGATCTTGTTGTCAAGGAAACCAACCACCACTGGTTCATATGTAACTAGACATTTAGTTGTTTAATTATTGGGTACAATGGCATCAAACTCTGTTGTACATTTTAATTTCAAGAATATACCATAAAAAGGGTCTGTTTAAGCAACATGTAAATATAGTAGCATGTTTATATCGGTATTATACACGTAACTGAGTGAATATTGATGAAGAATCATTTCATGTTTGTATGATACGCATTTAATCATGATTACTTAACTATGTAATCATATTCGATAAAATTCAGAATGAATACTTAGACCCTGTAATCGCCCTAATCCTGCTTAGCACTGAGCCCTACATAACTGAATTGCTAGTACTATATTCCTGTGTGTGGCGGCACGTGACGGAACAGCAGGCATGTTGCGGCGCCGCTGCCGATCGGCTTTGCGGTGGTTTGATAAATTTAAACACTTGATATGCCGATTGACAAATCATTTTCTAATTTGTCTTGTTATATGAAACGTTTCTAGTGAGTGCTAATGCGGAATGTTTTAACATCCCAGGAGCCTGTTGCGTGCATACCTGTCGAAAATATTGTTCACCGTTTAGAACAGCCGCAGATATGTTTGTTGGACAAGAAGCCTGTAATGGCTAAACCAGTGTTGCGTATTTTGATTGTTGATATCACTACACAAGATAAATGGTTGGTGCAAATTTATATCTATTGTATAGTTAAGTAATTATAGTATCTCGAGTCCGCATTGTATGTGACCATAGTCACTTGTTATGTTGTATATTATGCATGCTCATTATATTTGTCAAGTCATTGCTCGCTGACCGTCATTGTCGTTGTGTAACCGCGCTGATGTTTCACAGTTTGATACAGCTAGGTAACAGTTAGTATTGTGTGGTTCTCAGTAGTGTATTGGATAGCGATCTCGTCTGTGGAGCAGGGTGTTATGAACATCATCGGTCCGAGCTAACCTTAGTTAATCGTTCGTCTGTACGTTCATCTATTCGTCGCATAGTACATGCTATTCAACATCACGAATAAAGAATTGAACAAATACAAGAGGCGCATTGCCATTTCTGTGTGTATGCTGGCGCAACATGGTTCTGGTCATTACAGATATGACCAATTTCTGTAACACTTGTAATGATATCCTGGTTAGAATCGATAAAAAGGTTTGTTTACATGTAACATTGGTACTAATACAATTGCATCTGACTTGTTGAATGCCTCCTTTACCTTGGTAACATTGCCATCTGTCGTAATACACATAATAGTAGTAACACGGAATATTGCTACGCTGATTGGAGACATCTATGTGAAATGTGACAAGTATGAAAATGTTATACCAAGAACATTAATAACCGACATATCACAGCACTTTCCTATTTTGACGTTAGGCCACAAAGCGAGTTATCAGTCACAAGGAGTCATTAACACTGATTGAACGCAATCTTGGTCAAAGAGACATTGAAAACAACTGACTCGGATCATGTATTCCGTAATGACAACGTAACCGAGTGCTATGATTCTTCCATTTTATGAATATACTTGACATCAATGCAACAGTAATAAAGATAAAAATCCCATACAATGCGATAATCGGGGTCCCTTGCTAACTCTTGAACTAGTAAATTCGTCAAACAAAGAGATCAATTGTCAAAAAAACAAAACACTTGGTAAGTCTAAATATAGCACGGTGTTTGAAAATACCTTTGCAGGATGGTAAAGCGCCACGCCAAAAGTTTCATAGATATTCAATGGATATTGGATAACATGGAAAGTTATAGATTCAATAAATTACGAGAACAATACCTGACACTTGTATCGTAGACAATAGCATAGTTACTGATATGAATGTTATTGTCAATGGATTGGGTCATACTTATGAAATGATGGAAACTATCGAGCAGAATCCATCACTGGGCCAACCAATACCCCTGAGTACTATATGGGTATTATAGAAAATAAACACGCCTTATAACTCAATCCCACTGATTCCAATGCAATCCATAGAATATTGGGGGAAATAAACATCAGTAAAGTAAAGGTGGTGATGGTGGTATTAGCATGATAAATGAGGATGTCTGCATACGGATTGCGACACTCGTGAACACGTCCCTTCAACAGAGCATAATATCAGAAATTATGGAACCGGCAAAGGTTATACATATCTATAAAGCAAAATCTAAGCAAGAATTCAGCAAGTATTGCCCAATCCCGCTGCTCTCTAATATATCTAAGATAACGGAGAAGGACATTCATAAGCGAATATATCCCCTTCTTAAAAAACATCATATCCATTACAACCAACCAGTTTGGTTTTAGATAGAAACATACAACTAACGCAATTAGCACATTTATTTATGATGCTTTGTGTGGAATTCAGAACAAAGCCAGTTGCCCAGCGATTTATGTGGATCTATCGAAGGCGTTTGATAAAATACTCCTGAAAAGCTAAACCATTATGATATAAGAGATGCTGCTCTCGGATAGTTTAAGAGTTATCCGAGCCAAAGAACGCATATAGTTATAAAGGCCTGGAATACGAACACTATTAAATTAGTTACGGGGTGCCTCAAGGCAGAGTCATTGGTCCATTGTTATTTAGCATCTATCCAAATGGCATCCCAAATGCAAAACCACATAGCATGTCATTTCTCTCTCTCTCTCTCTGTATGTGTTGTGTGTGTGTGTGTGTCTTTATAAATGTAGATATATATGTTTATGCTCGTATGTAAGCTCAAAAAATATATATATATATGGGGCTGTTCATGTGTGTTATTTAAGCATGTTACTGATTTATCTGATGAATTGATTATTGTCGTATATGCTCGTATATATACTTGTGTATGCTCGAATATATATATATGGGGGTGTTCAAGTGTGTTATTTAACGGCCACCTTTGTACACAAGGTAGGCTAAATGAGTGACCTCCAAATGTAATGAAATGAAATCAAAGATGTGTTCTAAAGTCCTCGTTCACAAATAAATTTAATGGATCTATTTGAAGATTTTATCAACGACGATGAAATTACCATATATTTCTAAGTCTGCTAGAATATTACATTGAATAGCATTAAACGTTTCCCATTACATTTAGCATGACACATTTTAAACCACTCACGTATGCAGATCAAATAAATGATATTAAAGTATAATTAGTCACCATATTATCGTCTAGTTTTGAACATCATGGTCAATTTCTATGAAGTCGCTTTTAATTTCTAGGTCATCATTTTCGTGGATGATTTGTCTGAATCACTCAGGCCAGTTTTCAATCTTAAGAGTTTTTCATGTCGAAACCAACAATACCACACATATATCCTAATTGCCAGTAGTATGCATTATATGAACGTGGAAAACATTGTTTTTGTGGCTAAACATTAATTATCGAAATAGTCCTTGCATTATTTCAAATAAAGGTATAATTCATATACGGAAAGTGATTTCATAATAAACAAATATCAGGCCATTCGTTTCCTTAATTATGGATTTAAAGTTTTCTTCTAATTTTGGAATGTGCCCCATAACGTAATATTTACATGCCTTGAAATAACACAATAATTATAATATCAAATAGATTTATAAGTAAGTAAAAAGAATTAAATACACTGTAAGAAAATAAAGCCGATTAGGCAACATCAGTGTAAATAAGTAAAACAGTTTATGATATCTAACTGTCCATTCCCTTAATCCAAAGAATGTTAATCAAATCATTCTTCTTGTAACCTACAAATGTTATTATTGTAACTGTCTATATGTTTCCTGCAACAGGTATTAAGGAGTTCAGTAAAGGAATGTCACTGTAACTGGTAAAATTCATAATGAAAATAAGTTTAAAAAGGGTGATTATAATATAAACTTATTCAATAGTGATATACACCTGCAAACCTCCCGAGTTTGAAGATATTATGTTTTGGGTATTACCTTTAATTAATAACCCATCTAGGGTGAAGAATACAACATCTACCTTCATTGGTAATTTTGTACAAATGACTTGGGAAAGTAGAAACGATATATGGTATATTTGTGTGCGATATTTCTGATCATTATCCAAAATTTTATATCACCAAAACTTGTGTTGAAACTTCTGATCTTAACATTAGAGAGAAGCGACGATCTAATGACAACAGTTATTATCAAAACATCGTCACTAAATACAACTATAATTTGAAAAGAAATTATGGCAAATTATTAAAGACACACTTTATGAAAATCTAGGTGAAAATACGATCGAGTTAATAATAAAATAAGAACCTAGCAAATAAACTGCCACTTCCAAATGCATTTATTGGTCTAAAGTCATATATTAAAAACAACTATACAAATTTATTATATCATAAACCAGTTAAGAGCAATTAGGAATTTGATAAATTTAAGTCCTCATCATGATGGTATTACTGCTTACTTAATTAAGAATGTTACTGATGATAATGCTACATAATTGTCCTATATATTCAAATTATCGCTATCCTGTGGAGTATATTCTCGCGAAATTAAATTAGTTAAGGTAATGCCCTTATATAAAATGGTGATAAAATTATTATTATTATTTATAGACCTGTGCCTTTACTGTCTGTATTTTCCAAAATATTGGAAAGGGTGATGCATAATTCTATTATGGATTTTGTGCACATTCACGTTCTGTTGTACAAGTTCCAATTTGGCTTTCATGAGAAACATTGTACATCAATGGCATTAACCTTCTTGAAGATACATTTTATTAGTACTGTTGACAAAGGCAGAAAATGTATAGGTTTGTTCCTAGATTTCAGTAAAGCTTTTGATACTTCGACTCACCAGATACTGTTGCATGAACTTTGTAAATATGGAATTGGAGGATTGCATTTACATCCATAAATAGGTATTTTACCAAACGTAAATAATGTGTTTCTTTCAATGGCAATTTATCAACTGCTAAAACAGTTTTATGTGGCGTTCCGCAATGTCAATCTTGGGACACCTTATATATATAAATATATATATATATATATATATATATATATATAAGTCAGAATCCGTTAATCCGGCAAGGTTTGTCACATGATAATATGTCAGATAAACGAGAATGTCGGATAATCGAGTCCGTCACATGCCGGTAGTATGTGTCATACGTTATTAAATAATAAAGATATACCTCCGTATTTATGGATATCCGTAGATATTGAATGGCATTGAAGCCATTGATCAATTTGATGTTTGTTAATTACAGACATTATAAAGAAATACTCGTGGCACTTTGTCCATCAGATTAACTTATGATCTGCTCATTGGAAAGGTCACACATTTGTGTTTTTAATTAGCCATGAATTGTTGTGAGTGGCTATTAGATAGCCACAGGCAATGGAAGCATCGTGTGTCGATGTATATGGTCGAGGATGATTGTAACTGGTTACGATATAACAATTATCGCGGGTGGGCAGGTTAATAAACCATTATTGACAACATGTGGGTGTGTCTTGCATGCCTGAACCAGCGGAAATATTTGGCGACATTTTCGTGTTGTCGGATTATCGAGGTCATTTTACATTGAAATGTTACATTCTGTTGGCGAAATGAAGTATCAGAGTCGAAACGCGGAACACGATTTTTTCGGATTAAAGAGTCATTTATAATGTAGCTAAATCCGTCACAGGCAATAATGTTATCAGATGGTGGATTTGTCGGATAAACGATGTCCGGATTAACTGACTGTGACTGTGTGTGTGTGTGTGTTTAAAGTGGGAAAGCATTTACAATCATATACATCCTAAACCTTTTGATTCCATTATACTGTACTCACAATAGCCAAGACAACCGTGATCAGGAATTCTTCAAGATCTGTTGGTGCTAACTTTTGAAATACATATACTGTATTAAGTGATTAAGTGCAATTGTACACTAGAAGGATTTAAATAATGTATAAAGCAATGCTTATTACTACTACTTCTTCTACTACTGTTGTTTCTACTACTACTAATAATAATAATAATAATGTATATTTAATAATGGGCCCTTACTAGCAGGGGCCATTCAAGGGCGCTTTACAAAAACTATATAGAAATATAATGTTAATATTATGTTTTATGGTTCTTGTCTTCACTTGTACAAAATTCCTGTATTTATGTTTGTTCAGCATAAATACAAATTAATAGACGCTGCTAGCTCCACAAACGCACACCATGTTAGGTTTAACTATTTATTATCCAAACAAAGACTGGTAGTACAAATTGGCAATTATTGGAAAATAACTTGACATTAATTATAATCTCTTCTTTCTATTAGTTTTAAAATAAACAGAACAAACATTTCAAAATTACATTATATAAACATCTACAAGTAGCCGTGTAAATTGATCATTAATGTCACTACATCGCATTCAACGTTTATAATGAGGAATTCCCAGACTATAAATCTGACAACGGCGAGTAGCCGGACGCTCCTTGTTATGTCATACAGTTCCATAACTGTGTATCATTTTGGTGGCATAGAGACTTTCCTTGAGAGCGGCTACGTCATTGCTTAGTCTCTTGTCATCAACCATCTTGGTGGAATATATAGCATCTATAACACTCTTGATATCCACATAAGTATGCCAGGCAACCGGGCAGCATAAAGTACCATCTCTAAGGAACACAGTGTATGTACTTATACTACCAGTCCTTTGACATATGTTTGCATATACTGCATCTGTATATAACACAAATCTCCAATGATTAACATCTTCATTAAGACCGGGAAGGTGGATGTAACTGTCAGTTTTTCAAACATTTCGGACGACATTCATCGCTTGCAATAGGTCATTCACCACACCACTCTTTAGCTTCGTACTGAGATCGATCATCTCATAAGCCCTATCTAGTTCTCGCAGTGATGTTTGTTCCTTGGCATTAAATTTATAATTTGTATGTGATGCATAAGCGATACTCATTATTCCAGGTTCCAAATCTAACAGGTAATTATTCTGATTGAGTGTTATTCGTTCATGAATTTGGTTCAGCTCAAAACCAACATAATTAAAATTTGACCTTAATCCTTCCTGCCACAAATCTTGTAGTAAGGCCTACCATCACCCCACAGTCAAATTGTTCATCGCCTGCATGAAGAAAATCATCGACGTGACAACAAAGGATTCCGTTAAGTGATCCATGTATTTTGTAATAAAAGATTTAAAGAAGATTGCTCAAAACCATATTTTGATAATAAATATTCAAATTATATTTTCTGGCACCATCATTTAAGCCATACAGACATCGATTAAACTACCAGATTTTATTTTCAGAAAGTCCTGCTTCCTTTGCTGGATGATGAATATATCTATATCAAGGGGCATGCCCCTCCAGCAAGAGCCGATTTAATATCTATAGTTTTCACTGTCCAATCCTTACTAGAAGCAACAGTTAAGAATAATCTCACAGCATTTTTCCCTATGGTGGGACTATCTGCCTAGTCAACAAAAGTTTCTTCGAACCCTCTCGCTACTAATCTAGCTTTTACCTGATCACCTTTCTGGCTCACCACCCATCTTGTGGAGATCATAGATTGGCCTTCATTATAAACAATATTATAAGTACTAAAATCCTTGCTTTCCTATGGCACACTCCTGGTTACTGTGTTGGTTCTGTGGAACCACCATAACAACATTAACAGACTGTTGATTCACTTTCTATTTCACTGACAGGTTTCACACCCTCACACGAAACTTGTTCCAAATCAACACTGATATCTTGACCAGTAGTTTGAAGGTGAATGTTGTACCAGTTCTCATTTCATTTGAACAGTTATCTTACCGGCCCGACTCACAACAACTGCCGATCATCTGATTCGTCCAACTTAATCTTATTTTAGTTATCTGATTAGTTGTATGTGGAACAACATGGGTACCCTGATAAATTACATAATAAATTGAAGAATCTTCTAATCTTTTGTCACCTTATTAAATGGTTCCTGTGTCTGCGTGCTCAGGATATCAGAATCAAAGGTTCCACCATGACCCACAAAGACAACTTTACCATCTTGAAAGATTACTTTTCCAAGTCCGATCCATTTCGCACTTGTAATAAACCAGATCACCATGCTGATACGTTTGCTCAGATGCTCTGATTTTACGGCACAGAGCTCTCCTAATGGTTCTGACTGGGTAAATACCAAACGAGCTGAGTGCAGAGCACTTAGATGCTTAGCAAGAATATCACTATAAATTTGCCCTTCATGCGCTGGTGGATTTTCGTTCATAATATTTGGTAAAATTTGATTCTTCCCAAACACAAGCTGATAACTGCTGTAACAATGATGCATCTGTAAAGAATTCTAGGCTATCTTTGTGCAACATAACAACACATTCATGTCATAGCTAGGGTGTTGTTCAATCAGCTTCACTAGAATATTGTCAGTTATAGCATATTTAGTTCGCACAAACCATTCTGAAACGGACTTTCTGCTGCTTTTGTAACCCTGATATTGAAAATACTGGCTACTTCCGATTCTCCTTCAGCAATAAAATCACCACCGTTGTCAGTGCAACATCACTCTCAATATTCCTATGCAGTACATGAGTACCTTATCAATAACTTCACACGGTTGTTTCCTAGTAATGAAACGTAGTCACTGAGAATCTAGACCCATTTCTTCAAGTCCATGGCAACCTTCTCATTGAAGTTTCATGTCATAGGGAGAAATACAGCTAGTCTAGTTGGTGTGCATTTGTGAGTTTTGCATATTTCACAGTTGTCATAAACGTTGCCTAAATAGGTTTGTAGTTCATCACGCCAAACATTTGCGTCCTTTAATAGTGCTTTCATCTTGATTTAAATGAGCTGGGCAAATTGTTTATGTAGTTTCAGTAATATTTTGTAATTTTCCTTCTTGTCCACTTTATCAATAGAGTCAACAGGCAATGATACGATCTTATTGATCGGAATGCAATAATGTTCAGATTATGTTAAATCCAGAGATACGGATTGACCCAGCACCTCGGCTGTGTCACTTTCTAAATCCAGTTTAACTTTCGCTCTCTTCACTGCATCCTTTGAGAGTAACATCAGGATATCAGCTTCAACAACATCTGTGTTAATACGTACTGCATGGTCAGCAAGGAATGCAGGACTGTAAATTACTTCCATTTGACTTTAACTTCTCTCCAGCACCAGACTTAAACACCTTCTAACCAGAAGTATGTCGTACCATTGTACGATCATCAGGCTGCCGTGGATACAAATAGTTGTTCATCCACAACTGACCACATACAGTGCTGGAACATGATCTGTCCAAAACAACACAATTATGTGCATCCATTGCAAGTTGAAGCAAATCGTCCTGTGTACATCCTATGAACAACACTGCTTGTTCTGTCTGTTCATTGCGTTGTGAATTGTTCTCGTTTATCACCACGTTCACGCGATTTGATCGGTTTTCCCAACTGTCAGGTTACTCTGCCATTAGATGACGGAACGATCCACGGGATAGACAGAAAATGGGCTTGCCATCTGGCCCATTTGGATTTGTTGGTCGGCTTCGAACTGACCTTGATGAACCCATGGCAAAATATCCACGACCACCACCTCCACGCCAAGGTCGTCTGGGAGTAAAGGTTGTTTCTCTAACTCCATACGTATACAGCGTCACCATCGCCAGAAATGCAGCTTCAAGCCTTATCATAATCTCTACATCATCAATATCACATCCAGTTCCTTGCTCGCTCCTCTTTAAACTTTAACAAAGACTTGTTGGCCTGAAGTTCATCGTTCATATCATAATTCATTCCAGTTAGTAAAAGCAAACGTTCATTCTTTGTTATGTTTTGCTTTCCTCAATAGCTTGAAAGCCAAGATGGCAGGTGGTAGAGACATGTCTTTCTTTTTAGTTTGTTATATTTCAAAATACTCAAATTTCTCCAAGCTATCTGTGAGGTTATCCTTGCCCAATATACTGTCCATAAATATAATGAGCTTCGTTCAGCCATCATCATCTCTTAAATCATCCAAAGACAAATACCTTTCCACGAATCCCAGAATCCTGTTCCTCAGGTAGTGTTAGAGCAACTGCTTTGTCCTGTTTCTTTTTGGATAATTCAGTGATTTCTTTCCAGACACATCCCATGTTAAGTACAACACCCCCTAGTAATACAAATTGGTGATCAATGGAAAATAACTTGACGGCAGACACTCATACACATTCAGACTTTTATTCAGACAGAGTTAGTGAGAGGGCGAGAGAGAGAGTGAGTGAGTGAGTTATTTAGTGAGATGGCGAGCGAGTGAGTGAGTGAGTGAGTCAGTGAGTGAGTGAGTGAGTGAGTGAGTGAGTGAAAGATAGCTACAGAAAGAGACCGGAGAGAGTGCAATAGAGAGACAAAGGGAGAGAGAGAGAGAGAGAGAGAGAGAGAGAAAGAGAGAGGGATAAAGAGAGACAGAGAGAAGCAGTTATAGAGCCAGACACCCATAATTATAGAGACGTTTATTGAGACAGAGTTGGAGAGAGAGCGATACATAGCGTGTGAGAGAGGGGGAGCTAGGGACAAAGAAAAAGCGGCGCAGCAAGAGAGGGAGAAAGAGAGAGAGAGAGAGCAAGAAAGAGAGAGTTATATAAATGTCACGTGCTATTATTATTATTATTAGTAGTAGTAGTAGTATTCTATAGTATTCATTAGATTATCAGAAAATATCCTGCATAAAACATGCTGATGTGGACATAAATCAAAACAAATCAAACACCATCACCACAACAAATGAACATCTAGAAATGGTAGAGCCCAATAAAAGAGAAATAAGCCAATGATTACATGGTGAAAATACGCTGTGAGTATTAAAAGATGTAACAGTTTCATCTCCTTCTCCTTCTTGCTAACATCTTTTACCAAATACACATCTGGTTTCTTCTTCAGAACAAAAGGCTTAATTTAAGTAACGTGATGCAAACGAACCACGTATTTCTGGGCAATATTCTATTTTTTGATTCACTACAGAATAATACTTGCCAGATCAGATGATCCCAAAGTTGGGGTTATGAATAGGATTATTAATTTGCCATCATGAAAACTGTTAGAAATGTGGCTTCTACAAAGTAATTCCAAGACTATCCTTTCACAAGAAGAGATCAGACCGCCAGTTTGATCGTACAGATGGCGTGTGTTGTTTAATAAAGTTTATTGGTTAGCCGTTTGCCATCAGCAACTTCATTGATATCAAGCTTTATATAGACGGACAAATAATAATTAAATTGAAGAAGTCGATCTGATCAAAAAAAAAGCTCCCATATCTCATTCGGGGACGATTTGTGCCTGTGACGATATAACATGACCTATATGCATAAATTCGTTTTCCTACTTACACACACAAAAAAACAAATATTCCAAATAAAGTAGGAAAAAACCTTTATTGTCTTCAAGTTGTCTTATCTCGAACAAGACGCTTCTGGAATCAATCGCCCTGAGTCGTAAATATCACATAATTTAAATGCGCTAAAATATTTTGTAATTAAACAAAGATGGGTCGAGATATGTTATTTCAACTATAGTTGACAGTTTTTAGCATTATCCAGTATTATTATTTCATTATAACGTGGTTCATCTATAGGTTTTCGAGTATCTCTAAAAAATATATACATCTGTCAGTATTTGTATGTTTCCAAAGCGTATGATAGCAACTTGTGATTGTATGTGTGTTATTCGAGGATACGCATACACTACGTTTACATTTAAATAGTAATATATATATATATATATATATATATATATATATTATGAAAACGCTTCATCTTACAAGCCATATCCCCTTCATCGTTAATAGATAACAATTATTGATGATCTTTCATTCCACCTGATATAATTAACCTTCCATTTTTAATTGACTGAATGAAAAGCATAATTTCATATTGCAATTCTATATCTCCACACATATATGCATAAGTTGACACACACACGCACACACACACATGTCTGTGGTTCAGTGATAAGCTAAATAATATACAGCATATCTACTTCGATACCGCATTTTACAGACAACATCAATTTGTTGCAGTTCAACAGGAACCTATACATCACAACATTTCGACACCATAAATACTGTCCCAAACTGCATTCTTTGTTCTAATAATTAATATTTAACCATTCTTATATAAACCGTTCGGCCACAGATCTGACAGATGTTTGTTTTGTTGTTCGGGGAGAATCCCCAGACTGTCGCATATTCGGCACAGCCTCTATGTTGGAGTGGTTGAGAAACCTCCTCCCCCACCACTCACAGGGAAGTAGTACGGAAAGATGGAGCCGAAAGGTTTTTTTTAATATCCACCTTTATTTTAAATAATTCAGTGGAGACGGCAGCGCCATTTAACGTGATCAACCACCCACGATGTTGTGAGCCGAGTAATTAATCTCTGGGAAAGTTTCGAGCTCTTACGGGGTTCGAACCTGTGACTGTTGGCACCAAGTGCTGGGTGCTTAACCGCTAGGCCATCGGAGCTCACATAGGACAGATCTCGAGTCACAGGTTATATATAGTCTGACCGGTATGAAACGTTAAGCCCTCTGATAGGCTCGCGGAGTGTCACCCAAAATAAAAGCTTGAATTGAACACGCGATAAACTTGTTTGGGATACACGCTGCCTACTTATAGAAGTAACCGAATTACTCAGCTGAAAACGAAGTAGTAATATATTACAATGAATTACTTACGAACTAGAACGAAATATCCCATTCATCAGAAGTAATTACTATGATTTACTCAAACAGCTACACTCTTAAAAAAGGTTCTTGTGGGTTCTTTGGGGAACCCCAGGGCTCTTTGGGGATTATAAATTCTGGATAGGGTTCTTTGGACACCCAACGGTTCTTCGGGGCTAACGAGGAGCAAATGGGTTCTAAAAGGGTTGGATTACACAAATGTTAAATCACTAAATATTAAAAATTGATTCCTGTTTTTTTGTTTGTTTACCTTCACTGACATGTATGAGGGTTCTTCCCAAGAACCACAACCTGAAATAAGGTTCTTCTTGAAGAACCTTTTCATGAAATTAGGGTTCCCTGGGAAGAACAATTTGTGGAGAAAGGGGTTCTTCACAAGGAACCCCAAATGGTTCTTGAAAGGGTATTCGCGAAGAACCCGTTAAAGCTATTCAAAGGGTTCTTCCTGAAGAACCATTAAAAGGGTTATTCGAAGAACCATTAAGGGTTCCCTATTTAAACCACCCCGAAGAACCCTTAATGGTTCTTTGTAGAACCATTTGTTTTAAGTGTATAGCCCTCATCCGTTTACGTTCATCAGTTAGTGTACGTTCATCCACAGACCAAACACGATGCATCATAAACATATGCCATAGTTTACTGATTTTATAATATGTTTAGGAAGACAGTAGCTATATTGGTCCTTCAATTTCCTGTCAAACTTTATATTACCTGTATCTTTAGCAAATTGCTATACAATAGTTGTTAATTTTTATTATTGTATGTGGAAATTTTACATACACTATTACTGCTACTATTACTACTAGTACTACTACTACTGCTACTGTTAATTTAGCGTCTCTTGGTATATACAGTCAGGTGTTGTCGGCTCCATATTAAAGCGTCTATCCGCGCGATTTGGAAAAGATGACATCGGACGTCAGCCAGATATCAGATACTGCCAATAACATCTAGGATTGTTATCATTAAAATATGATAATAACCATAGGATATATCTAAAATTAATAAAAAAGAATATTTCTTCTATGTATATATCAAATTTATTTTAGTCTTTCATTCATTCATGGAATTATTACTTTATTTATTATTATTATCATTATTATTATTCACCAATTACATTGTATTCACTAGGTTTTCCCTTTTGTAGCATAATTCACGGGGCGTCTTCGTGGTCTAAGCGCGTTGGATCACATATCATTACCACCTGAGTTCGAATCTCAGCGTAGGTATATCTGAAGGCTGTTTCATCTTTGACGTCGCTTCATTACCATTGGAGGTTGCTCGGCCCATAACCTACCGTGTGCATAAAGTGACCGTAAAACATCAATCATCATCATCATCATCATCATACAGCATAATTCACACTCTATGTCTCTTAAGTTGTATCCATATTACTTAACATATATTATAATCTACGATCGTTAGGCTGGTTGATAAATAATCGGTCACCCTTTTTAAATAGATAAATGCTAGCAGTTACTTAACAAAGGTTCTTAGATTATCTTCTTAATAACATAACTATAGCCATACATTTAACAAATTTCCTATATCAGTGTAACCTAATTACTCATAATATGGGAAAAACTCTGTCCTCAGCTTAATACCCATGGAGATGCCTGCCGGAGTAACAAACGACTCCAGGAGTATAAATTCATCAAGCATCATTGTATGATTTAATAGGTCGTTTCGCCAGACCACACAAGAGGACAACAATATAGATTCTACATTATACATAACAAAGCTAATAGACTCAAACATGTTGTAATAACGACATAACTTTCCTACACTGGTGTAATAAGGAATCTGGACGGAAAGAGATAAGATGTCTGGCACGGGCAATGTGCGTTTTAGGGTACATATAAAGAGGCAACAGGCACAGAGCATCAACATATCAAACATCCTTCGAGACATACCTCCATAAATCTAAATACAACTACAACTATACAGACATTAATCTAAAAATAAAATGTTCCATACTTCCACATATTGATAGATGTGTGCGTATGCCTAAGCATGTGTCTGGTCTACTCATCAGTCTGTGGGCACCAGCTAATTCGCTTTTCGTACGCGACAAATATGTCACGCCCACTGGAAAGCGGTTACATGCAGGCTATGTACAAAAAGCGGAAGCACGTAAAAAAACATACCATTTGATACCACAGCTCGCAGCAAACAACACGTGCGTGTGGTTCAATGGTGACTTGCTACATACATATCATAAACTATTTTGACACCACAGTTTACATTCAACAGTAATTTTCTGTGGTCACATTCTATCCTGTCCAGATGACTACCTTCCTGCTTTCCTTCGATATAACTTTATCTTTCTTTACAGATGAGGCGTCAGATTAAGTATCCAGATTTCAACTTGAGATGGGAGTCGTACAAAAATGGATTCGGACGACAAATCGAAACTTTTCGGGTGGTAAGAACGTCCTATACGTAAATTACATGTTTCGTTAGTTTCGCTAGCGCAACACCGCCAATTATTTGACAGGCCCCACATCCGCCCTACCAACAAATTATAATATTATTCAGGCTCGCCCCTCTTCACATAACAGATGATTCAATTAATAATAATAATAATAATAATAATTACAAAACTTCTATAGCGCCAATATCCTCGAAAATAATTAATGACGGAAATACCGTAGCCTTGTTTAAAATCACCTGAAATATTACATTGTAATAAGTTCCATATATTGAATGTCGAAGGTTAGGTACCTTAAAAATCTAGCTTCCCATATATGTTTTTTCTGAAAAATAGGTAAGGAGGTAGGCTTTTATTTTTCTGCTTTATTTCCAACATTTAAGGAAAACATGCGCCCTTTTCAAACTTTTTGCAGTTTATTCTGTGTTTATTCTATGCCAATTGGCGCACTCCCATCTAAAAATGGATGGATGTTTGATGTTTTACGGCCACTTTTGTGCATAAAGTAGGCTAAATGTGCCGAGCTCCCTGCAAAGGTAATGGGGCAAGGTGTAAGGGAAAACAACCTTCACTTTTACAGATGCCGAGATTCGAACTCAGATGGTTTAAATAAGTGGCCAACCGCGCTACCAGTTACACCACGAATAAACTCGATGGAAAGACTGAAGGCATTGATTTCACATGTCCCGTTTTCATGGTGGTTTTACCGAATTAAACTATAGCGTTTTTCGCATATTAAAGTGTGAGCCATTTTTAAGCCTCCTGATTATATGCTAAAGAATATGTTTAATTTCCAGGTGCAGAATGATTTATCTACTTTAAGATAATTCCTAGTGCGATGAAACAAACACATTTTGGTTTGTTTGCAGTAAAATTCTTTAAAGGGAAGAAAAAAATCAAAACTTGCAGCTGCAGTCAGGATTTTCTATACGCCATTAACAAGGATTTGTAGAATGGCGAACGCCACGTTTCATGTCGCACGAACAAACGCGTGCTCTTATACTGCAATAATGACGCCCAGAGATCAAACCGCAAATAATAAAAATAAACAAAAATAAGTTAATTCAGCCTTCAGAAGTGATAGATCTACTGTGTTTATATTTGATGGTATATTTTATATTTAAAAAAAGTTTGGACGTGAAATATTGGATAAGCCCACCAACTGGAGTTAGGAGAGCAACGTGCTGTATCACTCTAAGCTATTGTAAATGGACTTTTGGATCATATCAACTTGTGATATTGTATTAATAAAAGAAAACATATAAAAATAATAAAAATAATAATAATGTATATTTAATAAAGCCCCCTTACAAACAGGAACCATTCAAAGGCGCTGTACAAATAATACCCCAAATAATACGTCTGTAAAAGCCCTATAAGAGATTTAAATGATAATTATTATTTATCTGTGAAAAAAATTTGAACAGGTGTGTTTTTAGAACGGATTTCAAATTGTCAAAAGACGACGCATTTCTAATATTTGCCGGCAACCTATTTCACAAAGTTGGGGCTGCAACACTAAAGGCACAATCACCATATGATTTGAGCCGAGACACTGGCACCTACAACAGTATCTGACTGGATGACCTGAGTTTTTTGGATGACTTTCTAATGGACACCAATTCACACAGGTATTCAGGTGCCATATCATTAATAGATTTATAAGTTATTAATAACACCTTGAAATTGATACACTTTCTAACTGATATTCAATGTATTTTTTGAATAATTGGGGTGATATGATCATATTTTCCAATATTTGTCACCATGCCAGCGACACTATTCTGAATTCGCTGAAGGCGATTAATGTTATAATCAGATATGCCATATAACAGGGAGTTACAATAGTCAATACGAGATGTAACAAAGGCATGGACTATAGTGCTTCTTGTGTTAAAAATTATTTTAAACAGTGGATGTTCTTAAGATGGTTGTAGGCATCTCGGCATACTGATGTGACATGTTCATACATGTTAATACATTTGCCAATAATAACCCCTAGATTCTTACTGACCCATTAGGGGTAGTCGAATTATTATTCACCAGCTTAAGCTCTTATTATGTTAAATATTTTATTTGTAGAATGGTGCTTCTCATACAGAGATGAAAACAAAATTATGTTTTTTTTTAATTTCAACATATAGACGATGTTGTCACAATAATGTGTGTTGGTAATTAGGTATCTGTAGTTTAACTAATATTTATATCATAATATCGATAGCCTTCTTTAAAATAATGACGACGTCATTAATCAAACGATTCAATTTCATAATTGAATTATTATTATTATAATAACTGACACATAACCGTTTGTGCCTACCTTGTATCAACGTGATTGTGGCACTGAAAGGTACCAGATTATTGATGTAACCTATTTATAACATATATATAAGCGAAAGACATGCACTAAACGACAGCATATCTATATAGACCATACATTATTTACTCAATTGAAACTGTATGTATTTATCTGACCCCTTTCTCTGAAGTTATATATGTGCACCTATATGTATGCGTTAATTGCACTGGATATGTATATGCATCTTAATTTTATTGGTTGTACCATAAAGGGTATTGAGAGTGGATTCGTATGTGTTTATATTTAGAGATCTTAAAGCTTGGCTCCTTTAAGGTACATACTTCTGTCAAACAATTTGCATCCTAGCTTATACAAACATTTTATCAATGCCAGTAATCCGGCTTTTTAACTTTTTATAAAGATTCGTTAAAACGGTTTTATTTCCAAACGTTCTAGGACACTGAATGGCCTAAATTGTGCCGATGTGTCGTTAAACAACATTCATCCAATCATCCATATGTTTAACTGGGTCTGTATATGCTCATATATGTTTTTGTGTGTGGTTGTGTGTGTGTGTGTGTGTGTGTGTGTGTGCGCGCGCACGCACACGCGCGTGTGTGTTATTTAAGTATGTTACTGATTTGTTCCAGGAATTGGTTATCATTGGGAATGCCTTCAATATATAATCACAGTACAAACTTATCCTTCACAACATTGAACTAGTTTAATGACACGAGTGATAATGATACAATCTTAAATAACTTTAACTCCACTATTCTATATATATGTAATAAACCAATAAATATTTTCTATTCGTAGATCAAATTATACCACAATCAGTCAGACATCAATAATTTGCTTATCGGATATTACTCGTCGATCAGGTCATCTTTAGATATTCAGCATTATCTAATCACATTCACTTCTCTAACTGTGCCTTCACCCACGACTTGATTGCCTGAAATTCAAAAACAGACAAAATAGACTCTAAACGCATTAAGTATTCTATCAAATTGAACACATCCAGTTATATATTCTGCTTTCATTTTGCTGGAATGCCAACGTTGTTTAGTAAACCTTCTTAGATCATCGAGCCCTGATAGCGCAGTTAATTAGAGCATAGGACTCGTAGCCAAAGGGTCGTGGGTTCGAGAGCTGCAATGCTGTTGTCTGGCGACTGGTTCACTCATCCATAAAAATGAGAACCAAACAGGACGCGATGGTTATGTGTTTGAGTAACGCTTTGCGCCTATAATGGCAGCATGTGCTGTATGCTCCCGCAGGAGTTGAGATATGTGCCGGATTGGAACGGGTCTGAGTCAGGGATAATAATACTGTAAAGCATCTTATGATTGATGATGATGATGTTTTATGGTCACTTTTGTGCACGTGGTAGACTAAATGGGCCGAGTGACCTCCAAATGTAATGAAGCCTTCGAAGTCAAAGATGAAACAACGTTGAGATATGCCCACGCCGAGATTCGAACACGGGTGGTAGTGATATGTCGTCCAACAAGCTACTGCTAGACCACAGAGCACCTTAGAGCAGCTATATAGCTAAATAGGACTCTCTATAAATATCACATATTATTATTATTAAAGAAAAACTTAATCTAAACCAACCAGCCATTGAGAACTACCACGTAATAACCTTTCTGCATCTGTATTAAACCAATTTGGGTTATTCCTCATACAATATTGTATTAAAATTTAAAACACTCCGACCTATAGATTTATGTACTAAAACTGGAATAGAAAGTTGTCAGCAACCGGCTATTGTTAGCTACCCACAAATAATAATTAATCTGCTTTTGTATCACTAGCTCTAACTTGACTAATACAGTACATAGATATTAACTGACTATTAAAGTATAATCTTGTAGTTTGGAAAGAAAGGGAGGGGCGCCTCCATAGCCTAATTGGTAGTGTGGTTGGCCACAGATCTATAGCAACTGGGTTCAAATCCCGGCCAGGCTATATCAGAAAGGTGTATCATCTTTCACTTCGGCTCATTAACTTTGGAGGTCACTCGGCCCATTTAGCCTACCTTGTGCAAAAAATGGCCATTAAAACAGCAACACTGTAAGAAAGCGAAGTAAATTTAACTGTTTTCAAATTACCACTTGGTCTTAGATGTAAAACATTAGACTATTACAATACTGAGGATACTGAATGTTATTGATATTCAGATGTTTATGTACAAATACTCTGCAAGTCATTGCTAAACTGTTAAGTTGGCCTTGTCGTGATAAATAAGTATACAGCATTTACCTGTATGCCGTCATATGTTGGCTTGCAGTACGTTTTCAGGAAGTCTTCATCTAGACTATGATCCAGACCACGTTTCAGGCTTTCCTCCAGACCAGGTTTTCCATCAAAGTTGACATAACACAGCCTAGTGGTAAACTCATCAACTGGCCGTAAGAAGGCAGGACCGCCAGCCATCAGCTAACAAAAAGAATTATTGGTCTTTTGATAAATAATGAACATTCATATTTATATCAATAACAATGAAATACAGCTTCGCCAATTTATTTTTTCTCTTAAATTGTCTGATGACCATACAAAAAACCCATAATAAGACAACATTTAAACAGTTTATTGGCCCATTAAGGGATGTGAATGGGCGCAGCAGCCATGTTATTTTATGTCACAGGGAGACTTTATTGTTGCGTTCTGATTCAGCGAAATGGCTGCATCATTTAAAGTGATCAACCACAAAGAAACACGAAGCAAAGATGATACCTTGAGCTGAGAAATATGTTTCCAAGCAATCACAATGATGATAATGTTAATGTTAGAGATCCACCTAAAGTTCTCATGAAAATCAATATTGATTTACTGCAATCGTGTTTTTAATACAGATATATTCAACTTGATCTCTCAGCTAAACAAATTATCCAAAGAAATTCCAAAGTTTTCCTAATAACAATTTAAATTTGCATGATTTTATTTAAAGTTTACTGGTAAAATACAAAAGGTACCACATTTTGTATCTGCTTTAGGCCATTGTTTCTTTGAATCCTTGTTTTACGGAATATTTCTCTTCAACAAATTAGGGTGGGTCGGGGAAAAAAAAGAAATCGCTGAAAACATAAGGTCAGTCGAAAACAATTGACACCAACTTCTAGTTTCTGATGATTTGCCAGATTCGGTATCCAATCATTTACAGATGCCCCCCGACACATATTCTGGATTACTTTGGTGTTTTTGTTTTATTTTTACATTAGATTCAGTTTGACAATGATATCCACAATGATCATCTGGCCCACAACAATATATTCTATAACATATCCTTCCTTTAGTTGGGATTTCACAATCTTTCGAATAGTTTACCTTTTTTGAGCCTTAATAATTTTCTTTTGATCGTGAATCGTCAGCGAAAAGTAAACAATAGACACGTCACTGTCAGCCTAACTGAAGATGATGACAGGTCAGTTAGCATGATAAGGCTACCGTGCACATATTCTTTTATCAGCGCTAGCCTTATCACGGCAATATTTTCAATGTCAATTTTAAGTAAATCAAAGTTTGAACTATTTATGTGTTTCTCGGTGAAGGGAAGTTATAATTTGTTTAAATTTACAAGATTTCTAGGCTTGAAGACCTATTTATTGTAGAAATAACTGAAATAATTTTGAAGTGAAACTGACCTGTCACCATCTTGGATTAGGCCATGGGTAGTATGGTGTTCAGGCAGGTCAGTGGGAAAATAATAATAATAACACAAAAAGGCAATTTTATTTTCCAGCAGCAGGTTTGTAAAACGAGTATTCAAAAAACAATACTAAAATACTACAATTCTGTGCCCAACATCATTGGCATGAAATCAGAACAATCGACCTTTGACCTCATTTATAAACAACGATAATGCAGATTACGGAACATGACAAACAGAATGTTCTTCATTTTATTTCAATAAGACAGGTTAATAATTTACCTGTCTTACTGATTTGGTTAGAACATGGTACTTATTGTTTACAGCTATGGTAAATGGGAGGTCAGAGTTCAAATTTTGGGGGTTCTTTTGTCCAGTCAGATGAATGACAAGGATATCTACACTGAATATATTATTTATTTTGAATTATAAATTTAGAAGTAGTTGAGGTGAGGAAGTAGTTCAGGTGAGGAAGCATTCAACTGCAGTTCATTATTGACTCCCTAAAAGTAGCAAACAAAGTATAAAAGATGATTGATATTTTACGGCCACTTTTGTGCACATGGTAGGCTAAATGGACCGAATGACCTCTAAATGTAATGAAACGAAGTGAAAAATGAAATAACATTTAGATAGGCCCATGCCAAGATTCGAACATGGGTGGTAGTGATCTGTGGTCCAACACGCTACTGCTAGACCATGGAGGCACCCCCAAAACAGAGCAAAAGAAATGTAAATTTTGACTATTTTTTTAAATTGTAAAATACATGAATGATTATTTTGTATTTAATCAGTTATTATTAACCAACGATATTTTAAAGCTCCCAACAAAACTAGTGTCAGTCATCTCAATATTATAAAATACATTTAATACTTTTTTGTAAGATTTGTGCTGTTATTATTAATTTACCCATCAAACCACTTACAGCAACGCTAGCTTCGTCAAACATAGCAGCACACATCTGATCACATGTCGTGATCCCACGTCTCCTAAGAGACTGCCGAAGTAATTCAAAATTGGGAAAAATATAGTAACCAGCTGTGGATGGTAAGCATTTGACTCCAACTGAAGTCAATTCCCTGAAAATGAAATGGGACGTTATGACAATACTTCAGGATATGAACGGGTCCATTATGACAAATAAACTATGATTATGGTTCATGCCAACTACCCATTTCTGAAATCGTATCTTCCAGATAATTACTACTAAAACAATCCATCTGGCACACACATACACGTGTGCACGCACACAGACATACAATATAGAGCTATATATATATATATATATATATATATATCAAACTAATCTTAGATACAAATAATTAGAACATAAGTCTCTGTTGAATCATTATCATGATAATATAAATAAACAAGAAGAAGAAAAAATACCATTCTCAATTACAAATAAAAAGAAATAAAAAATTGTATATCCGTATTCAGTCAGAATTACAACAACTTCAAACTGCTCAAATACAATCACAATAAGACAATATTTCTAATTAAATATCCAGGAATACAATAAATTACAATAACAGATTACATTCACAACAATAGTAATCTTCTAATTAACTAAATACCAAATATTGATGTGACGAGATATATGTTGACTTACCTATGACAATAACTAGCTACTGTAGCCAGTATACGACATGTATGTATGATATAACTGTGAATCTCTTCTTCATTGTTCAAAGCCTGGAAATAACATATAATTCAATATTACCAGTATAGCTTCATATTAAACATCCTATTTTTATTTACTGCAGCCAAATTAAAGAAATCATTCTTGCATAAAGTCTAAGATTACCAAATAAATTAGGACAAAAGGCAAACATCCTCAAATAAATAAATAATTATATTATGATTATTATTATTATTAGATTCTTATTTTACATAAATCAGAAATAATACAGTAAATAATGACATTACACCAAATTGTGTGTGTGTGTGTGTGTGTGTGTGTGTGTGTGTGTGTGTGTCTAATAACCTTGGCTACAGCATACTGTATTGGGGCCGCGGCACAAGAGTAAGTATGACTTGCTGCACTTTTCACGGCGTCCTTCAAAACCTTCAGTTCTGCAGGATATATATGATATCCCAACTGTTAAAAAAGACAATTATTAACAATTATAAACCCATCACCTGCCAAAAGACAACAATAACCAATTATAAACACACTGAGTTCATATTTTCAAACCATTAATATTACCATCTAACATATAGAAATGTGTTACGCTTGGCCGTAATTATATACATCGCTGGTTGGTAAAGAAACAATGCATGTGCCTACAAATGGCACCCAGACAATGGCATACACAACGAGGTGTTGATGGCACCTTACGGCTACATAGGTTGATGTACATAGGTTGATGTACATAGGTTGATGTACATAGGTTGATGTACATAGGTTGATGTACATAGGTTGATGTACATAGGTTGATGTACATAGGTTGATGCCAGAAAGCATTTAGTCTCAGAAAAGGTTTGTTAAGTGCCTTTTAATGGGATCTGAATAGCGAAAGGATGCCTTACAAATATTCCGTGCATATTTCTCATAAAATGTGTGCATTTGAAAAATAATTCCATATCAGAAACAGGATTAAGTCATCCACTTTGTTTCATTTAAGAAGAGAAGTTTAAGATACCGTTTAAAAAACTATTTTCAGTATTTTTGACGGTTAACTCACATATTTATATTTGGTATGACAACATATTGACAGACATATTTTTTAAATTATAACTTATTGGAAAGATAATAACGGAGAAATGATTTTCATAAACATTCAAGAAACAAAACACTTTTGTTTTTGTTTTATTGCAGATGTCTGATCTAAAAATTGTGAAGTGACTTTATTGTATAAAAATGACATTGTTCAAAAACAATTACTTCGATACAAATATTATTAAATGTAGCTGTAAATCTATAAACTAAATTCCTAATTACCCTCCAACCACCTGCACTTGCCCACTTCGATAATCCAGAACTTAGTATCGTTCCTTCCGGGTAATACTGAAAGTAAACAATAAAGTCATATTAAGAATTAACCAATAAATAAATAATTTTACGGCAGAAACACACATTATTTCTGCCTAAAAAGACATCATAATTATTTTAATGAATTCATCGACTAAACAACTATCTAGTTCATGGCTAATTGTTATTCGTAATTTTCAGACGTGACTGATAAAAGTTCCTAACACCCGGTGTTGTACCAAGAGATGTGCTGCACTATCTACAAGCAATTATATTGAACTCAAATCCATTAAGATCTTAGCAGTAAAGATTATTGATTAGTTCTAGGCATCACTCACAATTGATCTGCCATAATTACATATTCTTCGGACTCCTTATAATCTCATATCCAATTCAAACTATTCATATTTTAATAATCAGCTACGCAAGTGTATTACGGATATTAATTATGAATCTGAATAGTATTACATATATGTGATCAAACTCCAATATTAATAGGTCATCTTCCTTTTTTTAGTGATTAATTACTGGGATTCATTTAACTGTCTGGTGGCTTTCAGGGAAAAAATTTACAAGAAAGTCTAATTCCTGCGAGTGATTCATTGAACGGTCCAAGTGGAAACTTTTATTCTGGCAACAGACCGTACTTTCGTTTGTTGTCATTTCCTAATTTAGTCAGTTCCTTGGTTTATAAAAAAGGCACTTCCAATTAAATAATAAGGACTTACTAATGATTAACATATACAAATTTACAGCGGACTCTAGATTGCGGCAATTAGAATGTCTATGTGATGGTTGCCAAATAATATGTAGATTTAGCAGAAGAAGGATGACTAATGTAAAACACAAACTAAACCAAACAGTTGACCAAACTAATGATCCAATCAATTTTATATTTCATGACGATGACAATATCACGGTTCCCACAGCCAAGGACATTTCAAGGACAAAATTACTATTTTCCATGATAAAGTATGCAAGATTTATTCAATGTATGATCGATTATTGACATTTTTATGGTACAGCCTCCTCCTCCTCACCCCTTCTAGCTGTCTGATCCACCCACTTTTATTTATATTTTAACTAACATGGGATATCAAGACTATGTACCATTACTCTGGTTCTTCTACAATCAAATTTTTCTTCTACATGCATAATATTCATTCACAGGCTTTTTTGATATAAGTGGATTTTTCACAGACAATATTTTTTCCAGAACATTTCCTGATTTTATCAAATTTAAGGACATTTCCCAGACCTGGAAAATAAATATGTTATTTTCCAGATTTTCTAGGTTTCTCAGAATGTGAGGAAACCCGGCAATATATATATATATATATATATATATATATATAATAGCTCAATAAATAAAACTGTTTGGAGCCGCTGGTATATTTATAGAGATTTAGTCCATGAGACATGATTCGTTCATAAATAGCAACGTACTGCTAATTAAAGTGATGTCCATCTTTGATAACAATTGTCTGCTAATTATAATCATTCAATCATATCAGTTGATAAACTATTTATAAATAATGGATGCCATAAACTCAAACAAAAAGGTAGACCTTTGCCAATATATATCTGCTAATTAGGATCTTTAATTAATAATTAAGGTAAACAATTGATTCGCATATTAATTTGTAGATAACGATTGTCCTACCCGAGCTAAGGTATCGTGCTTCTGTTTATAGTGAAGTCTGGCATAGATCTCATCACTGATAACGATTATGTTGTTTTTGCGGCAAACGTCGCTGTAAGAGAAAGCAAACGTATTCAAGATGACTACTCCCAGAAAATGATTATAAATAATAATATTCAATGTTAATTTCGTTGATATGGTTAATTTACGGTTGTTAAAGAACCTGTAGTGCATGATCGATGGCCGTGGCTTTTGGTGTACAGCATTAAATTACAATTAAGCAATTTTAACCTTCCGCAAATGTATGAGGTTAAGTACATATAAAAACAGATATTGTTGACAATTTAGTAGTCAGTTAAAACCAATAGTTTACAAGTTAAAATAAAGAAATAAACATTTCAGCAATTAAACTACTTCCAAAACTTTCCAATGGATAGTGAAGCCGAGAAATTTAGTACAAATGGTAATATAAAATGATATGAATTAAAGCAAATCAGACAAAATTTAAGAACATAAATACATATCTTAATAATCACAACATGAACAGACCAATAAATGATAAAGAAATACTCAGAAATGGAAATAACTTATTACTCAAGAACTAATCTCAACTACAACACGAAAGAAAAAAGAAGTGTTTTCATTTCAGTTTATAGATAGACACATCTCACAGATCTACATGTCTGTGGAACTAATATATATATATATATATATATATATATATATAAAACACATTTGTTTATGCTCTAAAACACAAATTGGTTTTGGTCAGTAAAAAAAGGCCTTTTATTATCACGTGAGGACTGAAACTCAGCATAATTGCACAGTAAACTATTTAATTAGATGAAATTATTGATTAATATTCACAACTAATCATCGACTAAAGGTATCAGCATGTTTCAGCACCTGATGGCCTCCAAATGTTCCTTCATATAGCAGATGCCAGCTGGAAGAAAAGGTCCCGTTAACCACATGTCAAAAACTAAAAAGATGACGTGGAACAATTCACCGATAAAAATACGGATCACAGAAAATGATAGATGTCAGGCCAAATTATGAAGATGCACCTAAATAAATATAATATAATGGCAGTTTTTTTACATATTTCGCATCCTCAAATGAGGGAGATGCATATGGTCTGTAATTTATAAATTCCCCAGAGACCCAAATTGTAAATAAATTTAGAATATATGGGATATAGGTTTTTTTAATATTTTATATTATTTCAGTCATACGCAGTAATATTTTTTTAATATTAAAGGACCAAAATATGGATGACTGTTGAAATGAAAAATATGCTGAATGAATACTTTAATTAAAAAGGAAATTATTCCAGATCATCATAAACTTCTAAATGTAAACAAGAAAACGTATGAACCAAGCAACTCCTTAGAGCAAAATGTTGACAAAATATTAAAATTTAACTTTTATTAAATGTTACAATAATAATTATTTATATTTAAATTCCACACAGATCACTTACTGGGATTGTCAGGATTACACATCACAAGAATCTTGTTCCCTTTTACATTATTTTCTATCACGCTCTGTAAACAAAACAAAACGAATATTGGCAACAAACGTCGGTGACATCAATCGAACATTAATGATGGATGAAATGAAGCATTTAGTTGCATCAAATATGAACATATAGTCTTGTTGTATACTTGTGAGGCAAAGGGTATTACAAGAATTAATATAAGTTCGGCCTCGGCACTGGTCACAGCTAAGACATCTGGCCATGGGACATTAGCCAATGGAAACGAATCCCTCAAACACAGCCAAGAGCCAGATTCAAACCCACAACCTAAAGGTTTGCAGTGCGGTGCTGGTACCACTGCACCATTGGAATAAAATACAAGAAATTCTACTTCAGAGAAAATATTGGCAAGCATATGCTAATTATGTTTGATGACAACAAGATAATATCAGTAAATGACAATGTTTCATTCAATGGCCAAAATTGGTATAAAGCCTAACTCAAGTAACTGCACAATGCTTTTAGTATGTTGATGGGATTCTCTCTCTCTCTCTCAGACACACATATATGCACACACACACACACACACACACACATATATATATATATATATATATATATATATATATATCAACACACACACACACGCACACACATTAATACACATCAACCCACACATAAACACACTCTCCCACCTCTTTCTCTCTCTCTCTCTCTCTCTCTCTCTAGATATATATATAGTACTTTGTATATAACAAAATTGAACATAATATTTATTAAAAACAACCAAACATGTAGACACCATTCACATGATATATCTACCTTCTCTATATCTTCGGGTTGAACTCTCCAACCGTTCTCAATCTTTGTATTAATAACATAAACCTTGTGATGAGCAAGTTGACCTTGAGGCTTATACGTGGTCCAGGTTGGTGACAGGACAAACACATCTGTGATAAATAACAATACTCCACATCCTTAATGATATTAATCAGATTAAAATTCTCACACAATCGAGGTTATTAAAAGAATAGATCAGTCCATCACAGATTCCGCTTAAAAATCGTGGCATGATAATATCTGGATTATGGAAATGTATTTTTTACAGAAGTCTATCTCAAGCATTCACCCGAAATCTGTACTTCGCACATCAGCCGATAACAGCGCATCCAGTCAGATTATTTCCAGCTACTTTATATGCATATTAAAAAAATTCATCATTTATTGATTTATATTCCTGTTTTTTTTTCAGTATGACAAGGGGTATACTATTTTAGATGCCCGAGTACTGATTTATGATCCGAATCAAACAGTGGAAGCAAGTAATACCTGGGATCAGTTTGAGGAATCAAACCAAGAACCTGCCAGTTTATAGTTCGACACCTGAGTGCTGAACCATCACAAGATATTTCAATTCAATTCAAATCATTCATATTACATTATTTCAATAACACTCAAAGGCACATAGAATGTTGAAACGGGTGATGCTTGAAGCATTGTTTATATAATGCATCCCCTCTTAATCAGAGGGGTGTTTCATCTTTCACTTCTCCTCATTGCTGAATCTGATGAAGGATGAACTATCTAAGTATACCTCAGTATTACTAATAATTCCCGTTAACTATCAATATATCTATATATAACTATCACAGCAATAAACGGTGAAAAGCAAATACAGATGACTTAAAACTGGGCCAGAGTAGTATTATCCACTGCGGTGCTAACTAGCATATTCAAATGTTTATTAAGTGAAGGCTGAATAAACACTTACGGGTGAAATAGTGGAGGCTAGGAATGCTGTCAGCTAATGGAGGCTAAGAATAGTGTCAGGTGATGGAGGCTAAGAATGGTGTCACGTGATGTTGATGATCTGGCTTCAGGCCACTCCTTCAGATTGACTCGAGAGTGTGTTTGCGTGTGTGTGATAAACGTGGTTAGTGTCAATACTGCTGGGTCATAGTGACAATAAAGCCTATAACCTCCAGCCATTATCCGTGTGAGAGTTTGTGTACTCGTTCTAAGCACGTAGACAACCCCCCCCCACACACGCGCGCGCGCGCACACACGCGCGCACACACACATATACACTGATAATATGACAGATGAGAATAGGGCCAATGTTAAGGGGCCCCTCCGTGGTCTAACTGGTAGCGCGTTAAACCACGGGTCACTACCGCCTGAGTTCGAATCTCGACGTGGGCATATACGAAGGGTGTTTCATCGTTGACTTCGCTTCATTACCTTTGGAGGTCGCTCGGTCCATAGCCTTCCATGTGCACAAAAGTGGCCGTAAGACATCGGTTATCATCGCAAGACAAATGATAATACGATAAAAGCATCAACACATAGGTGTGTGTGTGTGTGTGCGTGCGCGCGCGCGCGCGCGGGTGCGTGCTTGCGTGCAATGTTCCGACCACACAATAAGGATTATCCGAAAGTACAACCAGTGGTTTTACAAAAACCATAATTATATTCACTTCGAAACGACCCTTCTACCAATGTTCAAACAAACTGGTCAAGTGTGTGATCTGGTTAAACCTCTTTGTTGAGCCGCTTATCCGGGGATATCAGAAGTACTTCTTATCTCGAAGTTTTAATTTATTTTAAAGAATCGACTGTCCAGTGTTTCCTTCTCTCATATCTTTAAATGGCTTCTGCTAGTACCAGCATTTTAGTTTTCTATCTTATTATTATTATTATTACTATTATTATTATTATCATACTCTCTTTAGAATATAGAAAGTCTTGACAATCTATTTAGATTACTGAGAGCCTTCGTACTCTCGTACAGAGCCGCCTGTTACTCCCTTTAGGGTACAGAGCAGCTTGGTACTCTATCTAACATGGATGGAGACTTGGAACGTTCTTAAAGAGTACCCGGAGACGCGGTACTCTATTATGAGTACAGCGAATCTCGGTACTCTCTAATGATGGCTAGCCATACTCACCGCCTTTGAATACGTTCAGCAGCAAGTAGATGAGTTCCTTGCTTCCTGGACCAACGATCACCTGATCCGGATGTAATCCGGAGAGATTGTCGTAGCGAGAGTGGAAACTGCATAAAGCTTCTCGGAGCTCCGGGATCCCTGAAACGAGCCAAACGTGTTTGCTGCAATAAAGAATAATTGTAAACTTAGTTTGAGCGAAGGAGCTTTCTTATCCGTAGTTTGCGTCCCGTACTGGACCCACGCAGTTCACCAACGTCATCAACTGATCCCAAATTAGGAACTTATGGCACACTCGGGAGGGAAACATCTTAATAATTCCTCTATTATGCTGCTATAATGGGACTCAAGCATCAACTTCCTACATACCATTTCCACAACCAGAATGTCCCATCCCCTCTTAGGGCTAAAAACAAGGAAATAAAAAGAATGGCCAGTGACACCATTCTATCAAAGTGAAGATAATCCGAAACAAAGTAATAATTTTCTCATTTCTCAATGTTAAATTGAACAACTTTGTATGATGAAAGGTGACTGAGAGTGTGCCAATAAAAATACGGTGCTCTCTCTCTCTCTCTCTCTCTATATATATATATATATATATATATATATAGTTTATTAGTTCTTCATCTAATTAGTATCTAGTTATTATTGGTACAGATCCATACCACCGGACAACCTGCGAATAGTCTGTACGATGAAACGAAGCCGACGTCCTTGGAACAGTCCTATTTGGTTCAAACTCTTAAGAATAACGAAAACGAAACTAGAAACAATCGGATAAAAACTGGACGCGAGTAAAGCGGTCATTACTAACTAACTAACCTGCCACCGGCAAGTAAGCATTCTCACTGGCGTACTCTCTGAGCCCCATGACCATGCCGGGTACGACCGGAAATGGTGCCTGGCCAAATCCGAAGTGATACACCTCTTGACCTTCTGACATCATCCGCTTCACTTTTTCGTTGAATGCCAAATTTGAGGCGGGACAGTAATCTCTCAGATGAGGCTGTACCAGGTCGTGGAACTCGGCCTTCTCGGCAGATTGGTTCCGGTTGGATGGCGTCCGGGCAATGTCGTTATCGTGTTTGGCCGTAGTTCCGTAACTGGCGTTGATGCTGGTGTCCATGGTGATGCTTTAGATTGGAATGGTGATCTAGGTCGGGTTAAAAGTCAGCCACAATTGACAGTCATGCGTACCTGGTCGTAAACGAAACGCAACTCGCTATGATCGACGTAAATGTTTTACTACCACTTTTTCAGCATACGACAAACTAGTAGGGTCGAGCTCGGGCATAGTGAAAGATGAAACACCCTTCACGGATATATCGGCTGCGATTTGAACCCATAGCTATGGTTTGTGGCGACCTGCGCAACTAGTTGTAAGCCACGGAGACGCTGCCATTATATTATAATGTATACAGTGGGATTTTCCTCGACAGTATTCGTAGGCTAGGTCGGTAAATGCCGAAATCGGTCAAGCAATATCCGAAGACTGTGAGATGAAGTGGACGATGAAACATCCTTCACATATAATCCAGTACAGATTGGATCAAGGTTCTAGCAGTAATGGGCATGTAGTTACTTACGGTTTACGATTTAATCACTCTTCATGTTATGATTCTGTATTTTGATACATATATAGATGTATCCTTTCATCCACGTATTATAGGTGTAACCGAATTAAATAGTAATTAGAGATGTATGCTCTGTATTGTCATAAAAATAAGGTATGTAAATATAATATCTCGGCACACTTTCTTGTTATTGGGTACGGATGTTTGAGTGCTGGTAGCGCGGTTGGCTACAGATCCATAGCACCTGGGTTCAAACCCCGGCCGAGCTATACCAAAAGGGTGTTTCATCTTTTACTTCGCCTCATTACCTTTGGGGGTCTCTACGGCCCATCTAGCCTACCTTGTGCACAAAAGTGGCCGTAAAACAGCAACATTTTATACGAGTGTCTTAAGAAAATAATTATTATAACGGAAATAAGTGCGTTCATTGTTGTGTCATCCTGAATGTATAATGTATTACGGTAACGCGTTATTCCGTGTTTATATAGGCTGAAAATTTGTGGAATTAAATAAATCAAATCTAGTGGATTGGACTAATAATTTAAATAATGATGTTACACACAGATACGTAGCCAGAATAGTCAGCGATAGATATCGAGCGCCAACAGAGACAACGGCATGAACAGTCCCGATAAATCACACGACTGGATCCCGACGTCGGTTCGATATCGTCCCAAGTGAACAACCGATCCCGCCCGGATCTCTCCGAACGAAATAGCAACATAGACTCGAAACACCACTCCATCTACCCACGTTTACTAACCTTAAGATGTCCAGTAACTGAACGCGTCGAACGCTAGAACCGATAGCATATCCAACTATGACGGTGCAAAAAGACTCCATGTAATATTTATAAGGAGCCTTATCTCAGGCTGAGCCTGTAGTATCCTGCATTAGAAGAAACACCGCCGCCAGTCGGCAACTACGTTGTGTGTATTTTACAGGAGATAGTTGAAGGTCTATTATCGGGGAATGAGTTCTATTTTTAGCTTCAGTCCCGTTCTCTTTAATATTATATATATCGTTTATATATATATATATATATATATATATATATATATATATATATATATACTTATATATATATATATATATATATATGGGGTGGTGTAGAAAGGAGCAGTGGCCATGGAGAAATTAGACTATCAAATGAAACATCTCACAGACATAGTGAAGGCTGAGATTTGAACTCCAACCTAGTGGACTGCGACAAGATAAGATTACAAGATTAGTCCCGAATACTGTGGCAAAAGACATACGATGTATTATATGTATGTGTGTTATGTTACATATAATAAAGGCTTGGGCTCGGGTTTTCGTGATATTTATAAATCTTACAGAATTGTGGCCAAATGACCACTAGCTAAATAGAATATATATATATATATATATATATATATATATATATATATATATATAGCTATAATTGAAAACAAAGTATACATGTTAGTCCATATAATAAAATCTAATTATAATTCTATTATCTTCGAGTACACCTGGCTGTAATAGTAAAACTTTCTCTTAATCTCTCCCTTGTTCATTAATTAATTAATTTATACATACATATTTTCAAATCCCTCACTCACTCATTCCATTCCATGCATTCACTCACTCATTCACTCACTCACTCATTCCATTTCATTGATCCATCCATCCAACAATCCATTCATTCAGTAAGCTTCTCTATTGATATCATTTGACATATTGATATCTGTCAACGAGCAGTACACATCATGTGATAAGTTATACTGATAAAGATAAGACAGTTAATAATGGATGAGCAGGGATGTGCAATATGACAATAACCCGATGACAATAATGATGACACCTGTTGATTGCCAGCATGGAACTATCTATTGATTAACGTAAATATTTGATATTGACGTTTGTTTGTTTGTTTACTTCTCTCTCTCTCTCTCTCTCTCTCTCTCTCTGTGTGTGTGTGTGTGTGTGCTATGGCTCAGAACAGTAACACCTAAACATCCTTTAAATCCCATATCTGCATAAATATATACATAAGTAAATCTATATGCATGAAACTAATATCTACACCTCAACACATCAAAACATACGTTAACCGATATATATATATATATATATATATGGTGTACTCATCAGCATGTGGGGAGCAGCTAGCCTGATTTTCGTACGTGACACATGTATCACGCACATGTGGAAGCTGCTGTATGTGGGTTACGTACATAAAGCGGAAGCGCATACAAAAATGCCATTCGACTCTACAACTCGCAGTAAACAAATGGTGCGTGTGGTTCAATGACATAAACTTGTACCACTACCAGATACTTTGATACCACATTTTATATTCGGCAGATATTTGCTGTGGTTCAAAAGAAACTTATTAATCGGAACATTTGGACACCGCAGATGTTGACCTCGGCTTTATTCTGGGTTCGAACAACAAAACAAAAGCTACTGGCAAGTTGTCGTTTAATCAGAATGATATGTTAAGCGTTTTATAGCCTATCGGCGCGTCATAACAGTTTGTTGAACACGTGACAAACGTTTGTTGTTTACACTGCCTACATATGGAAGCTGCCTAAGCCAAAAACAACAGAGTACCAATACTCCACAGTGGATTATTACTGGATTAGAATATCGCCTCAATCCTGAGTGAATACTATGAATTATTCAAACCTAACAGTTAATCATACGTTTCCGTTCATCACTTCGTGAACGTTCATCCACGCCTAATATAGCGTCCCTTAGTATATGGATTTAGGTGTGGTGGGATATAAATTAAGGCGCCTATCCGCTTGATCTATTTGACCTATAACCGAGAACACCGGATTTCAGGAATGTCTCCGATACTGGGAATGACACATAGAGATTATAATAGCTACACGTCAACAATATTCCCACACGAATGTAACCTAATTAATCACAATATGGGGTAACAATCTGCCCACAGGTTGTACCAAAAGATATATTAACAAACGCCTCCAGGAGTATAAATCCACCAAAGAGTATTGTATGATTTAATAGAAGATGATCTCATAAGACCACACAAAAGAACAACAATACAGCTAGATTTTACATTATACCTAGCTCTGTGCGTGTGTGTGTGTGTGTCATTCAGTAAGTCAGTCGGTCATTCATTTATTTATTCAGTCAGCCAGTCAATCAGTCTGTAAGTGAGTGGGTAGTTAGTCAATCAGTCAATCAGTCTGTAAGTAAGTGGGTAGTTAGGCAGTCATTCTGTGAGTAGGTCAGTTAGTCAGTCAGTCAACCACTCAGTCAGTTAATCACCTGATGAATCAAGTAACAAATACAGGTAGCGCTAATTAATCTTTAATAGCACATCCACAAACATTTTGAGAACTTTTGTTTTTAATTAAAGGTTAGTAGGTTTATTTTTATGAACCAGATACATGTACTGAGCATTGTATATATTGATCATCATTTACATATAAACAAACAGATATTCCATATTTTAATACCGCCTCAGAACCAACTTTGAAGCTCACATAATATATTTGGCAGGATTTTCACCCTAGGCCAGAATATACCCCCCCCCACACACACACACACATAACTTTATCGCTTAACATCAATGACGTCACCAACCCATAAACGTAATGATGTTATCGTTTATTAAAACCAATATTTAAATTTTTGATAGAGTGACAATTGTTCCTGTTCAAGTCAAATACCACTATACTTGGGCTGACTGCTGAACATTAGACTTTTGATTACTAGTTTAGGCCATATGAATGTAAAATGTTCGTTACGCCATGACAGAATCCCTTAGGCCATATGAAATAATCACACATGATGATGATGATGATGATGATGATAACTTGAAAATACACACCTTTTCATTTTATTATTTATGTTTCTAGTCTAATAACAAAACAAATGTTAATCGATTGTTTATACTAACGTCACAGAAAACAGATTCATATCTAGGTCAACATTTACTCTTTGACCCTGCAAGGTCACAAATTGCCTTCTAAGGGGGAAATAAGTCCCTAAATTATCGTGTGTATTACTGCTATCGAAAGTATTAAGAAAAACTTGAACCCTATTGATTTATTTAAAATCGTGCAATTATATTATTTCATAAACATAAATTAGTTGTAGCGAAATGGAAACTATCAGAAGCGTACTATTTATATTTTCCATTAGTATGTCAACAAATATATTCATGTACACTCAGTGCCCACTTTGGGAGCTGCGAGGTCTAATTAGCAACATTTTGGGGCGGGGCCTCCAGGTTCACAGCCGAAGTCTGATTTAGTGAAATGATTGATTAAAATATTAATCCAATTCTATTCCGACTTACTGTCCTTACTATTTCACCCATATCTGTATTCCTTCATAAATAATTCAGCAGACATAAGCATCAACTTGCAAGTTCGTGTTCGTTTATTGCACGTCTTTAGAAGGCTTTTTAGAAGGCTATTTTACTTGACAAGACTACAGTGGATTTCGCTAGCCCGGGGCACATTTGGGAGCAATTGGTCCAATTGGCTTAAGGGGTCATTCTGCCTTCATTTCAAATTTTCAGGATTATTACAGCTATGTCAACAAATATAATAAATGATGTCGAAATGTGAAAACGATCACCCACACATTAAATAATCCAGTTCAAAGTGTTCACTGGTCGACCAGTAATGGCCTGTGGGCGCCTCCATTTTGAAGCTAGACACAGACCGGAAGCTCCTGAATGCTGACGTCACTTGAACCAAGCAGTTTGATCGGAAGTCTGTATAAACCATTTAAAACCATGTAAACAAGTATTAGCCAAGAATAATTCCACAACAACAAAACGTACCAATCTCGCTAAATTTGCATAATGACTGACATTCAGTGATATCAGAAGAAACATTACAAGATGAAGATGATTCCGATTGTTTCGAAAAAAGCGGAATCATCGAAGAAAGCGCGAGGAGAACCTGGAACACTAACTGGTGTCTATGTGAACTCTGTGTACTCCTGGCCCAGGTGACGTCAGAGCACTTGACATTTCACCTTCCCGCCTTCGGATCTGGCATCCGGTGCAGCCGTATTGGCAGCCCTCCAATAATTTGGATTATTTCCTTATATCTATGAGATCAGGTATGGTTCGTGATTATGATTGTGAAATCTTTGTTTACTGTTATAAGCATTACATATTTAAGAAATATTATCTGAGGGTGAACTGTCCCTTTAAAGCCGGCCGTCTGTACAATGGTGTGTGGTTCGCTTCTTTCCGATACTGGTCACACTTGGAACATAATTTAGTCAATCGACAGCATTATAGGAAAACATCCCATAAACACACGCCATAATAGAACATTTCCCCATAAGCCATTTCCCTTTGGTCAAAACTGTCCGGTTTTTCCCTCGGGTTTTGCCCACATATATTTTTGATGGTTATGTGCTATACTTTGTTAATCGATATAACTGTCAATGTTGACCTAAGACGTAGTATATGTTGCTATTTTACGGCCAATTTTGTGCACAAGGTAGGCTAAACGGACCGAGCCACCTCCAAAGGTAATGAGGCGAAATGAAAGATGAAACACCCTTCTGACATAGCCCGGCCGGTGTTTGAACCCAGGTGCTATAGATCTATGGCCAACCGCGCTACCAGTTAGGCTACCGAGACGCCCCCAAAGACCTGGTATATATTAAATATTAAATTGATGTTAAACTTGTTTAAAAGCAAGTAGCTGAAATGAACACATGCAAATATTGAATTTGCTTAGACGGTTTAGTTACATAGTAACTTTTAGTTAGTTATAATATTGTTCATCTGTAATTATATATGGACATGGATAATCAATAACAACAGCATCGTCTGTGAGTGACATTATAAGATAGCTCGTAGGTAGGAATACTAATAGCATCAAGTTTTAGTTCCGTGTGGTAAATGAACCCCCCCCCACACACACACACACACACACATATATATATATATATATGTGTGTGTGTGTGTGTGTGTGCGCGTGGATTACTCATCGTCTAAATGTTGTTGTTGGTAACTTTTCGAAGTATTGACAGGGTATAAACACTCATCAGCTGGTTCGGTTTCTTTAACCTTGTAAAACTGTCATAACGCAACCGTGAAGCTATAGCATCAGTCTGGCATGTCAAAATGGATTTAGTCATAACGTATTTCTGCATTTTATTTAACTAGCATGCAGGAGATTTCGTGTGTGTGTGTACGTGTGTGTGTGTGTGTGTGTTGCCAATTTGTCAAAAGTTATAGCACAGATAATCTGAAATCTACTTTACGTGTTGTTTTATGTGTCTCATAATTATCAAACCCGTGTTAAAAAAGTTCGAAACACTTAACATCGACAAGGTCATGGTCACTCTGTGTAATAATTCTAGGTCGGTTTAGCTCGGCAATTGCAATGTCTAGTTTAACTGTCTAATATCTATGGCTCGGTGTAGCGTTTCTAGGTCAGTTCACCTCGGCTATTGACATATCTAGTCTGTTTAACTATCTAGCACCGTGGTCCTTAACCTGTTGTGGGAGGAGAAAGACCAGAACACTAACTTCTTGTTTCGTTGTACTCCTCGTCATTTAGTGTTCTATAGTTTTCATTTTGTTTCAACTTGCCATACTCTCACTGAACTTCTTTTTTATTCGGTCCGAAAATCCGTCGCTCTCCTTCCTCACTCAGTTAGTCATACAGTTGTTTGTTTGTTTTGGTTTTTCGGGGAGAATCCCCAGGCTGTCGCTTATTCAACACAGCCTCTATGTTGGAGTGGTTGAGAAACCTCCTCCCCCACTACTCACAGGGGAGCAATACGGAAAGATGGAGCCGAACTACCTTGAGGGTGGTCACTGCCAGAGTGTTTTATGTCCCCAGGGGGTCTTTAACGTCATACAGCTCAATTTGAGAAATACTTTATTACACCTCTTTTTTTCTGTATGACGAGGCAAAAATATTTATTATTCCCATCAGCTCCCTGTATTCCTTTCAAGTATTCCGATAAAGCTGAAGATCTTTCGTTTTCCTGTTTTTCTAGAAAAACTTCCGCTTTATTTTGACAGTCTTCCGCTTCACGGACTTGGCCTGTAGTCGCATCTCGCCTCATTACGTTCGGAGGTCGCTCGGCCCATTTAGCCTACCATGTGCCCAAAATTGGCCGTAAAACATCAATCATCAGCATCATCTGTACTCGCAGCCCCACTCGACGTAAAAAATAACGGTATTTGATTGCCAGTGCCAAGCGCACCGCGAGTATCTACAACACAGCGGCTATGCGCTGAGAACATGTTAGGTATACATTAGTGTTTGTTTGTTTATTTGAAATAAAAGTTTTTTCTGTAAAAATCTTTTTTCGTTTTTTTTTCTGTGGGAAGAAGAAAATATTCTGTATTTTATTATTAAAATATTGGAAGGTCTGAAACTGGACATTTACTTTTCAAACACAAAATCTTCGGCCATTTTCTGGTAGTAAGTGGAAGATCTTCGGCATTTTTGAATAAAATGTTGGAAGGTCTGCGACTGGCCGTCCGACAATATTCAGCCATGGTCTAACTGGTAGCGCAGTTGGCCACATATCTATAGCACGTGGGTTGAAACCCCACCCGGGCTATATCAGAAAGGTGTTTCATCTTTCCCTTCGCCTCATTAGCTTTGGAGGTCGCTCGGGTCATTTAGCCTACCTCGTGCACAAACGTGGCCGTTAAACATTAACATTTACATTTTACATTTCAGCCACGGCTTAAATTCAAAACGGCATCAGTGGCGCCCCTTACTCCATGCAAGCTGCTCCTGACCAATCACAAGACGGCAGTCTGTAGGTAACAAAACGGGTTTTTCGGTTTATTCTGTTGACTTTTCATAGAGGCGGAAAACAAAAGGAACAGAAAGGCCGGAATGTTTTTATGTTCCGTGATACTTCAGAATACAAACTTGAAGCCTTCTAAACTCGACGAACCTTTTAATAGAATACATGGTGGTACAAAGCCTTGAAATGGCGAAGAAATACTCAAGCCGACGAAGGTACCTTTTGATCGTCAAAGAATTCTACCAAAGTTAAGATTCGTACCAAATGGAAAGCCTCACCTAAAACATCCTATCGGATGGCCAAAGAGACAAAAACCTCATTTAATCTTTGGAGGGTTACTGAAGCCTTGTGTCCTTGAAGTTGTCGATATCATTCTCGGGAAAAATGGGGAAATGGTGGTGGCTGAAGTACCAATATCTAACGATGTCACCGGGAACAGAATGTGATCCAGAATGTATTGGAACAGGTGATCGATGATATCAAGACAAGTCCTGTGAAATTATCGCTCCAGCTGGACTAACCTACATATATTTCTCATCGTAGTCAACCGATTACTCTCGTCCGTTATGTCAAGAATTAAGAAGTCTTAAAAGATATTTTATTTTGTGAGCAACTGAATACCATCACGAAAAAAGAGGATGTATTCAACCTCGTAAAAGAAACATGATTGTAGTAGTAGAAGTAGTAGTAGATTATAGTAGTAGTAGTAGTATTTATTTCCAATTTCAATATCAAATAACGTATACATAATGCAATTTTACGAGTATATTACATATAAAGAAATTGGGGGACCAATGTAGCCGAATCTGTCTTCCCATTGGCACCTAACTAATTAATTCTATTAGCTCAAAATGTATGGATGGCGCTTCTGCAATGCTAGAAAATCACCACAAAATCTGCAAGACGTTTTGTCAGCTCATGTGAAGATTATTAACTCAGTTAAAGGATTTACCCTGAACCAACGTTTATTGGAAGGATTTTGTTAAAGCATTTATTGGGTACACACGGTTCTCCTGTACCACACAGAGGAGAGATGGCAATCCCGTCGACGTGTCTTGTAACGTCTATTTGAACTTCCTCAAGAGAGCAAGACATTTTTAGAGGAACAAAGAATTATCGAGAATTTGTGCAAAGGTTTGAATACTTGACTGTCGTATTTACTCTATTGAATGAACTGAATATTACCCTCGAAGTAATACATACATTATAATTGCACACGAAAAGTTGGCTTCCTTCATAGCTAAAATTCCATTGTGGATGAGAAATGTTGAGAAGGGACATTTAAAATAGCTGTTAAAGTGTTTTTGGGGGGGCGGGAAATTAAGCTTTTATTATATTTAGCCTGTAACAACCCCCAGCCTATCTCTGGCGTTTGATCCCAATTAAACTAGGTCTACGGACTTGAATAAAACGACTTTTACATATTTCATGGCATATAATAGGAGAGGAATAATACAGATTGTCTGCAAACACAAAATTATAACGCACACATCACAATAAATGTCCGCATTCGTAGGTTGAAAACTCGAAGCGCGCCGCTTCAACGCTGCTTTTTCCCTTGCCGGAAGTCAGAGCTGTTTGGTCATGGCGGCCAATTCAAACGCTACTGACTACTCGGTCTAGTTTTATATTTAGGTCAATGTCTTTGGCTCAGTGTAGCATTTGTATGCACCATCTTGACAACCGGGGCCGTTTAGAAACGGGACCGTCCCGTTTCGCAACTAATATGTTTTTAAGAATGTCTGCCAATTTAGCAACCACATGGCAACAAAATGTCGCGGTCTTATTTCTAAATTATTAATATATATATATATATATATATATATATATATGAAGAAAACATTCTGAAAACAGTAAATTATTTGAAGTTGTTGAAATTATATTTACATATATAAATGCACACAAACAGACGCGAAAATTAAAAAAGTCATACTTTACAAAATGGCACACGATCAAATCAATTAGTTGCGAAACTGGCCGCCCATCCTACAACGGTGAGGTTAGGAAACAGGAAGGTGCCGTTTTAAAACGGGCAGGGTTGCGAAACGAGTCGGTGCAGCATTTCTAGATCAGTTCAACTCGGCTATTGCACCGTCCTATTTAAATATCTAACATCTATCAGCCTGTGTCTCGGTGCAGAATTTTATAGGTCAATTAAAGTCGGCTATTGGCATGTCTAATTTAACTGCATAATATCTTTGACTATGTTTTAATTTTTGTCTACACGAACTTAGGAACTATCATCCTTTCCTGTTATCGTGAACGAGAATTAAATTCGTTAGCAAACAGTTGTGCTGAAGCAACGATTCTTATAACTAAAACTTCAAATGCAGTTTGTGAGAGACAAAATAACATATTTTTGATAAATGTCAGTGAAATTAAACATCAGTCCTATTTTTCAAACTTCGAACCTCGGCGTGGGCATATCTGAAGGGTGTTTCACCATTCGCTTCATTACCGTTGGAGGTCGCTCGGCCCATTTAGCCTAACATGTGCACAAAAGTTGACGTAAAACATCAATCATCATAATATTTTACAAACTATCCCAACTAGAAGGAAAGTTAGTCTATAAGTAAATTATAATTATTACCTTATTTACATCGATGTGTCTAATATATTCTACGATTATTGACTAGCTATCGGTGAGTATGTAATAATATCCTATGATGGGCAGGGTATAGCTCCGCCCCACCCCCCCACCCCCGGGCTGAAGGTCGGACAACGGTACCCTAAATTAATGGAATGTTGAAATAGTAACTCCCCAATTGCAAGCGCGTACACAAACTATTTCCGGCCACATTTCAAACAAACTCGCGTCCTTTCTCGGAACAATCAACCGGTTCCCGAATCACCGAGAGCACGAGACACGTGACGGTGTGCTGGCGGAGTATCCTGTGAGCATCTGTGAGCATAAACGAAAGGATCTCGTACAAATAAATCGGCGGACGGTCGGTCGTAGAAACGTTCCACCGGATGTTATATATCTATCACCTCTATGTCGGGTAAACAAGACGTCGAGTACCAGCGTAAATACAACACCGAGCTCCGGTACAGGTCGTAAAGAGACCTGGCTGAAGTCGAATATCGGCCATCGAGCGGGCTACACGAGAATTTCATCAAATGTCGATGGCCCGCCGTCGGCCCGTATTTGTCCCGACCACCCACGGGTAATGGCTGACGGGTCAATCAACGACCGACCGACCGGTGTAGGGATGTCAACTCGTCACCCACTTCGGTTAGTTGACATCAATTAGCCAGTCACGGTTAAGAGTTGATACGGCGGCTGATTTTCCGGTAGGTTAGCGGGTACGTTCTTCGCGCGAACGATGATGATTGATGTTTTACGGCCACTTCTGTGCACTTAGTAGGCTAAATGGGCCGAGCGATCTCCGAAAGTAATGAAGCGAAGTCAAAGATGAAACACCTCTCAGATATGCCCATGCCGAGATTCGAACTCGGGTGGTAGTGTTCTGTTTTCCAACGCCCTACCAGTTAGACCACGGAGGCGCCCCTTTATTCGTGCGAACGCGATTGCGACTTCAAAGATACAACGATGTGGATACAGGAAGTCGTTGATTTATGACCTTGATTGGTTACGACCTTAACCGGTCGTAAGTCGCCCTATGTTATAATTACCTTACACATATTATACAAATTTAAGAAATGTAAATATTGCTGTTTTACTACCACATTTCTGCACAAGGTAGGTTAACTGGGCCGACCGACCCCAAAGGTAATGAAGCGGAGTGAAAGATGAAACACCCTTCTGACATAACCCGGCCGGGATTTGAACCCAGTTGCTATAGATCTTTGGCTAACCGCGCTACCCGTATAGGCCATGGAAGCTTTCTTTACATATATATTATACTGTATAATAATATTATAATCATCTTTAAGTCGTACAGCCGGTCGTAAAGTCAAACAGTCTTCAGTTAGGTAAGTCGTAAGTCAACAACTACCTGTATGTATACAAGGTTTATCCGGATACGCTATGTCCGTTTGATTTAGATTCGATTCCAAGTTTATTTGGTGGTTTTTGCGATCTATGACCAAGGACTGCGAATACATCGTACTGAGAAAAGGGTCAAAATAAAATAAGGGCGGCTCCGTGTCCTAACTGGTAGTCACAGATATATAACCCCTGGGTTCAAATAGGAAACAAATGATACCCCTTTAGAGATATCGAGATAATATATTGTCATATATTATCATTGCATCTTCATTAAGCTGTAATAGTTAAATACCAATAAAAATTATATATTTTTAGTCAGGTCGAATAACAAACAAAACTTTCGAAAGAAAATGTTTCAAATCCAGATACAATTTAAAAAAGGGTATATGATACCGACATGGCCAAACATAAATGTATTCGATCCCATCTTTGGATTACATCTAGGTCAAAGGTTAAATTTTAACTGTCATTCACAAAATGGCGCCGCTGGAGGTATGGCCGATCGTTCTTTACCCTCAGAGAAACTATATGCTTGTACATTGGAACTCACTTTTTTTCCGATTTGTGAAAATAGGGGAAAATAAAATGGCACAAATCAAGAAGGCGTTTTACATTAAATAGTTGCTTAAAATATATATACAAGTCTGTATATTAAATGTTATTGGCAATAGTCCGCTGGTTCGCTTGCTGCAAGGTCCAATTGGTATATACTATAAAAGGGACATAGCCAGTTTGAGTTCATCATTTCAAATTGGTCCTACATCTGTTCAACCAAAGCTAACCATACATTAATGGAATCTCGAGATTACTTCTTCTTCGCTGCAGCTTCATCACTTTGGTCTCATAATGTATTTTAATTGTTTAACTTTATTATTTCACACGCACATACACCCGTATCCGGAAAGTTAAACTTACGGCCATCGAAGGGACGTTAAGAGTATACATGGTTCCCACAGCCGAGGAAATATTATTTACCAGGGCATTTTCAGGACAAATTTATCATTTTCCAGGACCAGTTATACAAGATTTAAAGGTAATAAATCTAGATATGTGCGAAAAAGCATATCATATTTATTCAATATATGATCAATTATTAACATTTTATGGTACAGCTCCTCCTCTCCCTTCTAGCTGTCTGATCCACCCCATTTTATTAAATTTTTAGTAACATGGGATTTTGAGACTATAAACCTGCGCTCTTTTTCTTCTACAACAGAAGTTTTCTTCTACAGGCATAATATTTATTCACGGGCTTTTTTGTTCTAAGGGGATATTTTCACAGGCAGTATATTTTTCAATGACATTTTCAAGACATTTCCTGATTTTGTCAAATTCAAGGACATTTCCAGGTTTTTCAGATAACGTGGGTACCCAGATATATGATATGAATGATTTATCAAGGAGGGAGGGGGAAATCAGAACTACCATAGTTTTAGTATTAGTATTAAACTGTAATATTCACAAAGTAGTAGTATTGGTGGGAGTAGTAAAGGTGGTCGGGGGGTGGGAGGTGGGGATGGGGGTAAGAAGTATTGTACGTTCTATATTTCTTTAGATAGATAAACATCATGTGTTTTATACGAAGTTTATGTTCAAACCATTTTTGGTAATATTACGTGCATAATTTAGCCGTCTGGTATGGTGGATATTTTTATCGTAGATTAAAGACACGACATGGCATTCTATAGGTACCGATAAAGCTTTATCTATAACAAAAACCGGCTAAAATACAAGTTTGTTCGTGAGATGATAAAAGCGACTGAAATTGAACTTGATAATAATTCATCCTGACAAATGACTCGATTATTGGTACGCGATTAAATAGTTAATTTGTTTACTGATATTGTGTACTGCCTTTTGTCTAACAATAACAGAGGTGAATATTTTGGATAAAATCCACTAAGTAAGGTTTTGCTGTACATGAAAGGACAAATAATAAACTTTCTGTCTGTCTGTCTCTCTCTCTCTCTCTATATATATATATATATATATATATCAGTTTCTCTGTGTGTGCGCGCGCGCGTGCTTGTATGTGTGTGAGCGTCAGTGCGTGTGTGTTCACCACATGCACGCCACTCCTATAGTCTTATATAGAACAAGCACATAACTGACGCAAATACATTGTCCAAATAAACATTTATGGTAGTACACCAGCATGTTGGTGATTTAACCGAGGACTTCCTCCCGATCTCGTTAGCTACACGGTGTCACATGGCGTGCTACCATAATGGCGTCCTCCTATAGATAATAAACATCACGCCACAGTCTAATGTATCTTCTGCATTTCATGAAACATCCCGTCTCTTTCCAGATTCCCAATTTATTCTAAATTGCAAACTTGCGTACACAGCTTCTTAATCTGGATACAACTGTTCTGATGTGGCTGTTCTAGAAGATAGACGTGTACGACTTGTGATTGGCTTGTCACCGCTAATTCCGGATTGACAAGAAAATACGTTTGCCGGTGTACACTAATGCGTTTTTTCTAACATGAATATAGCACGAGTTTAGGAAAGAATACGTATCGTATGTGGACACCAACAGGTTCAATTGATGATGGTTATTGATCATAGTTGGATTATTGATGCGCTGAGTTTTGCTGATTGACATGTTATACAATGAAAGGTTTCCATTTTCCAGGAAGACAATCAAAACCCGATTTTTCTCTCTCTCGGTTTGTGTATGTGTTTATTTGTTATCAATAGCTGTCTGTTTAGATAAGATTGCATCTATGTATGTAAATATATATGAGTTTCTGACTATGGATATCCTTACCTGTTATTTGTAGTTGAATGAATATATATATATATATATATATATATATATATATATTATAAACAGGCGCAACCGTGCTTTGATAAAGAGTAATAAAGGATGGATATATGATTTGCAATTCAGCAATAATAGTGAATACTCTTTAGTCTATTCGTTTTCGTGTTTCCATCACTCACTCAATCAAGCAACCATTCACTCATTCACTCACTCACCCATATCATCAATCCCATTATGAGACATTGAGTCATTTCCATTGACCATTAGTCTAGACGTAGTATATTAATGGCCAGGTCTGTTTGGACGCATAAATATATTCACTTTCGCTCTCATCAGAAAGTCATTCATAATATAAATAATCGTGAAGGAGGAACATTTGCATTAAGTTCCTCATTGTCGGCCACCTCATCATCAATGAATCATCATCACCGGGGAGGTCAGAGATCACCTGTCCGATCCATGGAACTGGCTATGTGTATGGATATGTATGATGAAAATAAGATTTAGAAAAGGATTCTTCTGCGATATTCAATATTTTTATAATATCTAATTTTCTAACTCGACAGTAAATCATTAAAATTGAATGTATTTAGTACAGTTCTATTATATTTTGTCAACAAACATTTATTTTACTTGATGTGATCTTCCTACGAAATGCTTCAATCCGTCGGAGCAACATGTTGCCAAAGAGGCCCTCATGTTAACAGCTGGTGTGTAAGTCTTCTCTTCTAAGATATCCCATTCGACGTAATTCTCCTGAATTTTTGCATTCGGTGACTTCTTTCAGGATACATCAGGTGACTAGAACTTTGGCATAGAAACTCCACGGATGAAAACCTCAAAAATGTTAAACTCTCTTCTCTTCGGGATCTTCATACGTTCCGTACAATGACCACGGAAGTGTTCCATATCAAGAGTCTGCTGTCTGGTGTCCTCATTTGTCCAGCATCTACCACTTACACACATACTCATAACAAATCCAGATGACACATCTTGTTTTGGGACGATTCGCAAACCAGACAACAAAATAAACACCGGAAACGTTGTGCCATCCGGAAATGCGGTTAAAATTTGGAGTTTAAAAACATTGTTCCTGGTCAGCTATTGTAACAAAACATTATCGTTTCCGGCAGTCCGAAGCTTGCACTTTCGTCGCATCTCCAGCCAAACGTTTGGCGTTTCATCTACGTCATCGACGTAACAATAAGGATACCTCTGTCGAAAGCTCTCCGCCCTCACATCCGTAACAACTTATGCCGATACTTGAATCCATAAAATCAACTGGGTTTACTTGGCGGATATTTCAATCCCCAACAACGCCAGGGGCGTATCTACGGAAAATAGCGCCCATGACAAGCACTGAAATTGCGCCCCTGTTCAGATATCTGACGCCCATCATTCAGATAACTTTACCATAAAATCAACTAAAATACCAGTCAGTGGCGCCACCTTCAGATGGCACGCAGGGCACGTGCCATACCTGCCGTATCTTAGATACGCCACTGGCCGACAACAGTTCGGGCGCCTCCGTGATCTAGTTGGTAGCGCGTTGGCCCACAGATCCCTACCCCGTGAGTTCAAATCTCGGCGTAGGCATATCTGAAGGGTGTTTCATATTTACTATTTGTGGTTGCTCCAGACACCTCAACTGTTATACAACCATCGCAGGTTATTAAATCCACAGTTCCGAACTTTGAGTATATAAGGATGGTCACAGTATATACATACAGACATATATATATATATATATATATATATATATATATTTTCAGTTAATCTGTATAATCTGGTAATATGTATATAACCTGAAATGTTCAGATAATGTATATTAAATCTCAGTTAGCAATAGACAAATTACCTGAATATTTCAGGTAATATACATGTTACCTGATTATACAGATTAACTGTAACATTTGCATATATAAACACACATGCATATACACATACATACATACAGGTAGGCATCGACTTACGACCTACGCAACTTACGACTTTACGACCGACTTAAAGATGGTTATAATATTATTACACAGTACAATATACGTAAGGACCAAATCAACTTACGACCGGTCAAGGTCGTAACCAATCAAGGTCATAAGTCAAGGTCATAAGTCGACGACTACCTATAATAATAATAATGGTATTTTATATATTTCAACTTTGGGTTCTATGGCGTTTTACATTTAAAACATGATTGAAACATGTTCTAGGCTCATGGAGCACAGTTTATACATAAATATACAGATTCATATTTTATAAATAGGATAATTTCACTCAGTCGGTTTTCAGAACCTTATAGAATAGCTCTTCCTGGAAGTCTTATGTGATTTAACAACTTATTCCGCAACCTTAGATACGAGTGGTGCTGTTCCAGTCAGTACTTTGAACGTATGAAACAGGATCTTGTACATTGATCTGAAACGAACAGGAAGCCATTGCCACTGGAACAAAACTGGTGTTATAATTAGGTTCCATTTTTACTAGTGTGTGTTACCAGATGTGGAGCACAGTTTTGATGATTGATGTTTTACGGACAGTTTTGTGCATATAGCAGGTTAAATGGTCCGAGCGACTTCTGAAAATAATGAAGCGAAGTCGAAGATGAAACACCATTCATATATGTCGGTTTTCAGAGAGAGGGTGATATTATATCTCAATATGAGTGAGTGAGTCAGTCAGTCGGTCAGAGCGGGTTGGTTTGTATTTAGTTTCGCCTCAGTGTTGGTCGTGCCTGGGACCACTGATAAAGGGGGGGTACTCAGATGATGCATTACAGAAACGCAACAAAAACTGGAATAGGAACTTCAATCTGGATCTGTCAGGCGTAAAATATATTCAAGATATTACATGCTATATATATATATATATATATATATGTGTGTGTGTATATATATATATATATATATATATATATATTATTTATATATCAATTTTTCAAAGTGATGTAGGACAACCTTGAACAACGCATAAACACATATTTGACTGCAATGGTAGCTTTAAACACTTGCCAATATGAAAGTGTACGCCAATTACCAGATTGATTAGCGTTGCGTTTCATGTTCTATTGCCATGACTCAGCCAGTACATATTTATATATCTTGTTCTTCGACGCCTTTTGGTAGCTTTCATAAATCGAGTCGTCTGCTTGCGTCGCCATGTCCTTAGAGTTGCCCATCAACATCACCTCACTAACGAACTGTTCAGACGCAATACTCCATAGAGTATACCTACGCGACAGTTTTAAGTAATACTCCCTTCTATATTCCAGAGGACCCCCACCACCAATCCCCACCCCACCCCAATCACACGCCGACACCCAGAGTACAATTCTGAGAACGGAAATCAATCTGGGACACATAAATATAAATTGCCGGATTAATGCGATGTCAGCATATAAATGACAAGGCCATTATTTCCGCTTCACTTCACGGTTAAGCTAATATTTACCGCGAATAATATGGCGCCGATCAGATTGTGTGTTTACCAATTCGTTCTCCGGTTTCCTGGTCACATCTGGAGCTATCAATTACTCCAGGGTATCAATTAGTCCGATGTCTTCTGGATTAGTGTCTATCAATTACCACGATGACGATGATGATGATGATGATGATGAAAAAATAATAATAATAATAATTGATGACGGTTATGATGAAGATGATAATAATTAGAGCCAAGGTTATCTTAAATTAATATCTTCTGATTTAAGTTTAGAAATATTTTATTTATTTATCACACAGACACACCCACCATACACAGACACACACACACACACACAATATATATATATATATATATATATAAGAGAGAGAGAGAGAGAGAGACTTAACAATATTCAGGATTGTCAATAGACCGATTCAATTACCCCTGGCGCCATCTTGCCGCTGAATTTCACACTACGATCTCGGGTTAGAAGTCTAAGAATCACTGTGTTGCATGGCGATTTACGCTTATAGTGGCCGATAAATATCTTACTGAAAAGCTGTATTTAGGCTATTTACCAGCTATATTTGGATTTTATTCATAGTCCATTCAGAGTATAGATAATAATTTTGCATTTAATAGGAATGTCATAGACTTCATCCAGTAGATATATGCTACTAAACTAAGTAACGTTCAGTGCGATTTGTCTGGCTCTCATGATCCGACCTGTCTAGTTCAAACTTATTTTTTGTAGAACCTTTGTCATCTGACATGACGATGTGGATGGATAAAATCAATGATCACATAGATTATAATTCAATGGGTGATTCCAATTACTGTAAACTGTTTCATTTTCTGAATCAGCCGTTCTTGCAATATTTACTACATGTAAATGTCAAGGATGGTAATACTCTAATGTAATAACATTTTTTATTTAATAATATACAGGTAAAACCAATATGATTGGTTCCCATTTACAAATAAAAATAATATTTCAAAAACTCTATATTAAATATTTAAACAATCTCCATTAAAATCAATTTACATTCAGTTAAAAGTTTAATTTTAAATAATTTATTTAATCCCTTGAAACCCATGCTAAAAAAATCCCCTACAAGTCAACATGAATAACGAAGGCTTAGCAGTGTCATTCATCTGGAAAGATTGTTCGGCTCAATCATTGGGTTATATCCTAATAACTTTGGAAAGATACAATCGTTTAGCTGAAATAATTGTCTCAGTCTCCGTGCAATATGAAATAATTTGCTAGATGATTTACAGTATTTACCGTTAGTGAAAAGTTGCCAGCCCCTATTAACAGTGGACGCCATAGCTGTTTCTAACCCGAGACCACAGTTGGTATCCGATACAACGGGTTTCGTCTGGATCAGTCTATTACTCGATTCTGGATGGTGAAAGATCAATGGCAGCTGGCGGAAGTCACTGGATCTGTGGGATATTTTATATTAGGACGTTATTTCCCAATGGAAAAACCCACGACCATATATGTGCATGGAGTGTGGCCAGCGATGACGCTAAATACACAAGCTCTTACTCAGCCTTGTCCTATCCCGATATATGACCACGTGCTCTTCAGTTCTTAAATAAATACACAAGCCAGTCGATAACAAAGTGGTGAATAGTACTACCACAGAGTTATGATGTGCCATACGGGTCAAGGACAAACAAATGGTTTTCGAATGAAGCGTCGAATTGAACAGCTGTCACACAGGCTGAGATGAAAGGGATTCGTCTTGTTTTCAAGTACCTAGCAATCAAACCACAGAAAGAACGAAACACTGTTACCCAACGTATGATCTCAAACAAAATCAATTTAATATTTCTTAAACATGTACGTGTAATGCTTGTGTTAATGGTTCATTTTGTGTGAGTATTTATCTTAATTTATAAGTAAAACAACCTAAGCAATAAAGTTGGATGTGGTAATATAAAAATTAGTATTATTATAAAAGAGCTTCTTTTTATGTTAATGTAACGTACCTATACCTATTTAAATGTCTCCACTAAGGTTATTTTATACTACTGTTTCAACCACTTATCAACCGTTGTTTCATATCATTAGTAATGAGAAAATAATTAATGCCAGGTGAATATATAATCAAAGGTTTTGAAAAATAAATTTTCCCCTAAAAGTAACCAATGTTATATACCAACGTGTTGCTTTTATGAAATAGGAGTATATCTAGACAGATGGGAACATCTGAGTACAGATCACCATACTTTAAATCATTTCCATATATTTCAGAAGCTACACGCAATTCGTTTTAATTCACATCCAGAAACCTTAATTATTTACATCAATTTATCATTCCGTCATTGTACGGTTGGTTATTAAACATCGGGATTCGTTTAAGAAACAAACGAGTGCCCCCATGGTCCAACTGGTAGCGCGGTTGGCCACACACCTATAGCACCTGGTAGGGCTATATCAGAAGGGTGTTTCATCTTTCACTTCGCCTGCTTACCTTTGGCGGTCGCTCGGCCCATTTAGCAAACCTTGTGCATAAAGTGGCCGTAAAACAGAAAGATTTACATTTAAGAAACAGATTCACATGATCGCGGTGATGATTGATTGATTGCTGTTTTATGGCCACTTTTCTGCACGTGGTAGGCTAAATGGGCCGAGCGACCTCCAAACGTAATGAAGCGAAATCAAAGATGAAACAAATTTCAGGTATGCCCACGCCGAGATTCGAACACGGGTTGTAGTGATCTGTGGTCCAACACGCTACCACTAGATCACGGAGGCGCCCTCACCTGATCGTGGATTTGGTGTAATATTTTCATATATTGCCGATTTCATTGAATCAGTGTGTGTGTGTGTGTGTGTGTGTGTGTGTGTGTGTGTGTGTGTGTGTGTGTGTGTGTGTGTAGGGGAAATATGCGTCTGTTTTATTTAATTCTTACCTGGATGGTCTTACCTGGAACATAAAATCCATGGGGCTACTCGTTAGCTAAATTAGATGATCGGAACTAAGCATTAAATGCTGAAGCATCCCACAGACAGAGGTGACAGTTGGACACATTCGTAGCCCTATCGCTACTAACTAGTGACAGTTGACGATGACGTCATCACTGTTACCACAACAGTCACCTGTTTACAGAAATAAATTATATCCATCCATTTGGTAGCTATCTTCAATTTAATTAGTTTCAAATTTAAAATAAGATATATATATATATATATATATATATATATATATATATATATATATAATTAAACTACTCAGTACAAAAATGCTAATATGAAAATAATTTATATGCAAATTATTCAAAAATTATATTTCGACTAAAGATGTCTTAATTTTATTACCTTCCTGGCTCTCTAGTAGTAGATGGTATTATTACCTCGTCGTAGAGAACAACATGGTGTAATAAACTATCTCTCAAATTGAACTGTATGACGTTAAAGACCCCCTGAGGATGTAAACTTCTGTGAGTGGTGGGGGAAGCGGTTTCTCAACCACTCCAACATAGAGGCTGTGTTGAATAAGCGACAGCCTGGGGATTCTCCCCGAAAAACCAAAACAAACAAACAACTGTATGACTAACTGAGTGAGGAAGGAGAGCGACGGATTTTCGGAACGAATAAAAAAGAAGTTCAGTGAGAGTATGGCAAGTTGAAACAAAATGAAAACTATAGAACACTAAATGACGAGGAGTACAACGAAACAAGAAGTTAGTGTTCTGGACTTTCTCCTCCCACAACAGGTTAAGGACCACGGTGCTAGATAGTTAAACAGACTAGATATGTCAATAGCCGAGGTGAACTGACCTAGAAACGCTACACCGAGCCATAGATATTAGACAGTTAAACTAGACATTGCAATTGCCGAGCTAAACCGACCTAGAATTATTACACCGAGTGACCATGACCTTGTCGATGTTAAGTGTTTCGAACTTTTTTAACACGGGTTTGATAATTATGAGACACATAAAACAACACGTAAAGTAGATTTCAGATTATCTGTGCTATAGCTTTTGACAAATTACCAACACACACACACAACCACACAAACAAATATAGACAAATTAAAATAAGATAAAAGTTTTTCTTCAATTACGACCTTTAAAATATCAATCTAATTATGCTGTTTCATAAAAATCTAATTTGAATTAATAACATCCTAAATCAGGTGAATATGTCGCTTAATGCACATATATACTTCTGCTTCATATCTGGTACATAGCTGCTGCCGTTTTTTCCTGCAATTAGTCATCGCCGAAATGAGACATACGTGCCCTATTATTTAAATTAATTCCATCCCATCCAAAGAGCCTTCAACCGCGTATCGGGATGACGCGACATAACTTATCCGACGTCATGGAACCGTCCATTCAGGCTAAGGTATAATGCGGACGGAGGTCAGCCTCAGCGAATTATCCCCAAATTCGACAGCGGAAATGTCAACGCGGCCGGAACCGCGACCGAAATCGAGTCCTGTCGTGTCTGGGGCCAAGTGTCTCGAGTCCTTCATATCTGATTGTTACCGACCACTTGCAAGTGCCCCGAGCCTAATTACTGCCCGTTTGGCCTTCCATAGGTTGCATTGCGCCCGGTCGGCTAGTCCTCGGGCGAACATCAGCGAATGACACGGCAATAGGGCATCGTCGGGAAACTTTCAAAGGAGAGACGGGAGGAGCCGACTTCCTGATCCCGGGAGGGCACGGACCTTTGTACGATTGGGAAACGCCGGTCTCTCCTTTGACTGGCGACGTGCCCATCAAATTAGCGGGCTATTTTCTCTGCCGACGAAGACGCCATCTGGCGTCGGGCGACCTCGTTCGGCTGTCGACAATACGTCCTCGACACGCAGATAATCCATTCCGGTTGTCGTCCGTCGGCGGATCTCGGCAACAGGAAGCCCGAGAAGACCGAAAGATGGTCATCAAAGCCTCGAATCCAGGCGGACGCACGCTGCAGTGGCGCGCTTCCTTGCGGACGTCGCGTTCTAATTTACGATGCGTGACAGCCGGAATCATCTCATCAACAAGCTCGCTCAATGACAATGCACGCCTACGGATTTACCCAATTTAGCTCGATGTCCTTTGCCCGGATGAGGGAAAAATCGCCTGCCGAAAAAAAGGGCCCTGCCCACGGACAATGCCCGCCGCCGCAAGAGCGTCTGTGACGTAGGAACCACGTGAAAGACGGGTAGATGGCGCCGCGGTGGAGCCGCGGCCAATTACGGGAGGGGGCGTGGTGGAGGTGGGTGGCCTCCGGTCTTGGTTGGTCCGGGAATCTCGGTGGAATGTTATAAATAGACCAAGTCGCTGCCGACTGTCCACTTATACGACCAACGACCCCAGGGATTAGAGGAAAATAACTTCATCCACCAAGAGAGAGTCATATAGCGGTAAGTCGCTTAGTATTTATATTATAGATGAAATTTCTCGATGTTTATCGATTTATCTAAACCTTTATTTACAAGAGATGTTAAGACACATCGCAATATTATTGAAGTCTAGAGATTGTCGATGATTCCAGATTGTCCGGGTTTGCTTTGTTTACTTCCGAGATATTTACATCCAACTCGCAATATTTGAAACAGTAGTGATACTGCCGGGGAAAACCCCTCAGACATTTTCAGTTTCTATTTTATTGTCGATATTTCCACGCGTAAATTCCAGTGTATTAATTAGGGATGCATCTAGTTAATGAATAGTATACTACGAGTTAAAGGAAGGTTTTCCTCTTTTCATGTTGCTACTTATATTTGATTGTATTGGTATAACAAACAATAGTTCCAGTTCTTGTAACAGTAGTAATAGTTGGTACTAATAACAGTGATTAGTAGTTGTTGTAGTCAGGGGATTAGCCTGGGATTTGGCCGCCCTGTGCGGTAGTAAAATTGGCCACCACCACCCCCCTCCTTAACGTAACACATATTCGACTGTAGCAAACACACGTATATAAAAGATGTATCCGGGGGGGGGGGGGGTAAGGGCGCAACTGCAAATGGCGCCAACTTCAAAATTCGGCCATTTGGGAAAACAACCATTTCGAAAAAAGTATCTCTAGGTCAAGCCACAGGTTATAATAGTAGTAGTAGTAGTTAGTACTAATGCTAGTGAGCTCCGGCGGCCTAGTGGTTAAGCACCTGGTGCCAAGGGTCACAGTTTCGAACCCAGCAAGAGGTCGAAACTTCTCCAGAGATTAATTTCTCGGCTCACAACATCGTGGGTGGTTGACCACGTTAAATGGCGCTGCCGTCTCCACTGAATTATTTAAAATAAAGGGGACGTTAAAAAAAACCTGAGGACGTAAAACAGTGACCAGCCTCAGGGTATTTCGGCTCCATCTTTCTGTACTACTTCCCTGTGAGTGGCGGGGGGGGGGGGTTCTCAACCACTCCAACATAAAGGCTGTGCCGAATAAGCCACAGCCTGGGGATTCTCCCAGAATAACAAAACAACAACCAAGCAACAGTACTAATGCTAGTTATAGTAGTACTAGTAGTAATATTAGTACCGTGCTGAACGAGCATCAGCAAGAAATCTAATAATAGTATGTGAAGCGGGTATGACCTGTTACATGCCAATTAGATAATCCAGACAGTATAATCCAGACGATATTGTATACATTAGAAACAGGCAAAGCAGCAATTACTCTATATCTTGCCGGCTAACAGATGAACCTAATCGGGTAACATCATCCCATCAGACGAGCAGCAGTTCTCTGCTCGCCGTTCGTCCCGGGACGTGTTGTCATACACTCAGCGAAGTTCATTAACGTTCGTCTTCCTTCAGCGTTTTCTACCTCGCGAGAAATCGGAACAGGAATGAAGTAACACTAAACGTATACGTTGCATTTCTCTTCCGGTAAAATTCCTTAATCTTGCTATAATTGCGCTCCGTTGGGCTAAATTATATCAGGTGACAGACAGCGGATTGAGAGATTATGCAAATGAGATTATTTATACGACAAATATTAGACAAATTATATATATATATATATATATATATATATATATATAGCTTTATCTATCTATCTCTATACTAGTATTATACTGTTTTAAGTAACACTTTAATGCTTTGAAAATTACACCCTTTAACCAAACAGTGGGTTAACTTAACTTTCCAGACGTAAAGTTTTCTCAACTGTTTGTCGATTGAGCTGGGAATTCTCCTATTACAGTCACTACTGTTGGAACGAGCTGTTGCTTCAAAGAGATCTTTTGCATATATCACGTTCCCTTTTCCGTGTTTAGAAGAAGAAAAAAACAGACGCGCCCGGAATTAAGGACTTTTAACAATATATCATGGGCTTGACCAGTACTAAGGTCAAACAATCACCGACTCTTGTGTACAGTCTGATTCCATCACCAACTCCTCTGCGAGTGTCGTGGCGCCTCCGTGGCTAAACTGGTAGCGCGGTTGGCCACTGATCTATAGCACTTGGATTCAAACACCGTCAGAAGGGTGTTTCATCTTTCAGAGGCCTTAAAAACCAGCAACCTCTGCGAGAATGCTGTGTTTGGTTGGCAATTATATCAGAGCAACCATAATATTGATTTCTGGTTGAGAGCATAAACAAATTCAATCATCGATTATAACCATCTATCGTTCATAAAGATATATCTCAAGTATGTTCTATAATATCTCTTCTTGAACTTATATATTCATAAACTTCTCTGTATGTGCCAAGTTGGAGAAGGACGTTGCTTTCTTGCTATTCTAATCATCTGGAGCGAGTCTTCGCTGAACGACAACGTGCTTAAAATAACTTTTATTGGCATTAGTCGTCAGTATGAAATTGTTATCTCGCGAGTTATACATAATTTATGGGAGAACGGGGGTTGTATATAGAAGCGACGTAATAAGGTTGTGTTCACACGGATAAATGCCGTGTACAATTCTGAACAGCCGAGACGTGCCGAATGAAAACGGACAGAACCGATTATTTATAAAGATGCCTCTTCTATGGCATCGATAGCTGAACAGGATCTAAATTGTTGCGTATGATAATGTCATTATCATTAAATGGGGGTTATGTAATCAAAATTCTGAACAACTTAAACATGATTCCCACAGCCAAGGAAATATTATTTTCCAGGACATTTCCAGCACTTTATGACCATTTTTCCAGGACAAATTATACAATATTTAAAGGTAATAAATCAAGATATGTGCGAAAAAGCATATCATATTTATTCAATGTATGATTGATTATTTACTTATTTATGGTACAGCCTCCTTCTCACCCCTTCTAGCTGTTTGATCCACCCATTTCTATTTAAACTTAACCTAAACTTGGGATATCAAGACTATATACATGCTGTTTTCGTTCTACAATTATTATAAAAGTTTGATTCTCCAGGTATAATATTTATTCACGGGCAATATTTTTCCGGCATATTTCCAGGACATTTCATCAATCATTTCTGGGACTGGGATGAATTTGTTATTTTCCAACTTTTCAAGGATGTGTGGGAACCCTATTAAAACATAAAATGGCTAGAATTAATCTTATCTATTATTGAATAAGGAATTTTATATTTTAGAATAGAATGAAAATATCAAAATAAATTAGTTAATTTACTTAAATATTTTAGACAATCGATGGAGCCTAATTATCGAAGTCATAACTATGCTTTTACAACAATCAATCGTGATCACGGATGACTCCCATCAGATAGGGACACTGACATCAAATAGTGTCTTGTCAAAGTAAATCGGCTGAAAATAATGATCGATCGATTAATCGACTTGTATTTATTTACTGCTAAACGAAGCCAGAGTTTAACCAATCTACCTCGATTATCGCCCAGAGTATAGCCGCCTCCTACCTCCAGATCGGCGACTAATATCCTTTCGGTTTCGCCCAAAGCGCGGCCATTTCATTACGACCCTTGCCTGTTGTTTCCTGTTTTTGGCGCGGACTAATTACTATTACACGTCGAACTAGCCACCGCCACGAAGAACGGTGAAGTCCATCTCGGGAGCCAAGTGGCGTCGGCCGCCATTAAACTGTCACCGGCCGATCTCGTTCATTCTCTGCTCGAACGACAACGAGAGAGAGGGAGAGAGGGCAGCAATTTAGCGTTTAGATAGAGTGTCGTTTAACTCGGTCGCCGGCTTCAGCGAGCCCGCCTCGTAATAATGGCATCGTCTACTGGCAGCGTAGACCGTGTCGTCTGTCAACGATTGATGGCGGAAGAAAGTCTCGGCGATGAAGAGTCGCCATAGTCGTGGCCACTCCCCGGTGGCCACAATTTTTATCACCTTCGCCTTCTAATCTGAGCCCGTTCGTTCTATGCCCGTCTTTATCAGGTGTGTGTGTGTGTGTGTGTGTGTGTGCGTGTGCGTGTGCGAGTAGGTGTTAAACGTGTCCGCTTTGACATGGATAGCTCTTTGATTTTTCGCATATTTGGCGCCCTTCGTGCAGTCTCCACTTTACTAATTATCTTGTCAATCGTCAGGTGGCGTGGCATTAATTATATGCCTAAAGCCTATTATCCACAAAGTCAATGAACACGAACCTCGTTATCCGGGGGGTTTTATTCTTCTCATTTCTTCCCCGCAGAAACATACTGATCTAAACATGATCCGTGTCTTCTTTCATATCGTACCCAAGCATCCATTGACTCCCATGAAAATATCATGATGTTTAACCAGTCCATGTTGGAAAATGAACTCATATTACCTCTCGCAGCACAAATGGTAATGTTGAGTGTTCGATTTGGTGCATTTTTATGCCACCGAGTGAGTGGGTGATTGCTTCGTAAACCTTGACGCTGGTCACACCTCAAACACATTGATCGGACAGGTAGAGAATGATCTGAAAAGTTTTCAGCTTATAGTGCCTTACAAACCCCCGTCTTACTTGATATTGTGACCTGCCGTAAATTTCCTAAATAAGTTGTGTTCAAGTTTCCCAATTATTACTATCCGGGTATAACCAGCAACGATCCTAAGAAAAAAACTCACTCACTCACTGACTCTATGGTGTTTCCATTCTCCTTTCCAGTTCAGCTTTCTTCCAACAACATCTCATCATGCAGACCAAAATCCTCGTCATCTTCGCCAGCATTCTGGCCGCCATGTTGGTTTTCCAGTGCGCCTGCGCCGATCCTCTGCGCGATCAGCTCCCCGACACAACAGGCTTGTTCTTCGGCAAGAGAGGCTCACACCCGAACATGAACAACCTGCTTTTTGGCAGGAGAAGTTATCCCATTGAAGACTTAGATGATGCCAGGAGGGTTTGCCGAGCTGTACAGGCGACCTGCGCCAGATGGGGTCTTGACGAGAACTGATTAATACACAGTGGCGCTATCCGGTGGATTATTCTCAGGTGAGCTCTATTTTGTCTGTCTGTCTGTCTGTCTGTCTGTCTATATGTCTGTCTGTCTGTCTGTCTGTCTGTCTGTCTGTCTGTCTGTCCGTTCTTCCATCCTCTCCGTCCGTCTGTATCTACGAGCATTATCGTGTACTTCCTATGTCATCATTAGACTTAGATGAAACTATATTAATTTTATAATTCTAACTAAATCTTCAATGATGTAATTCGCACATATAATTATTAATAGCGAAATATAAAATATTAATTTTAGAGCCGTATGCTACCTTGGGAGTTGGGGTGTGTGTTGAATTGAAGCAGGTCCGAGTCAGGGATAATAATACTGTAAAGCGCCTTAGGGCAGCTATCTGTCTGGATAGGGCGCTATATAAATCTCACCTGTTATTATTGTTATCATCATCATCATCATCATCTATATAGCTGCCTATTCTTTTATTACAGGCTGTGAAGGGAGTCCGCAACACAGTATTTAGAGAACGGACTGGACATCAGACAACACATCTTCCAGCATAACTGATCAGACAATATCATCATCATCACCCAAGAAGAAGTTACAAGAAAGTAATCGAACCGAACATAAAGTTCGCCGAGTTCTCGATTGTTACTAACATGTCAGATTTGTTACAGAACTGTCTGAATTTGTATGAAATTGTTCGGTTTTTCGTTATTTCACGTCTCCCTGCAGCTGAATTTTAAGTTGTTCTAGCTATACTCGGAGAAGGGAATTAAGTTTAGTTCGAATCTATTTCATTTATTGTTGTATACGATGTAGGGTTATAACCGGCATAAATAAAGATCGATATCTAGAACATTTGGTAAGTTGGCGTTTGACAAGCAACAACAAAATATTCAGTTCAGATCCGCTTTCGTGTAGTGCGTCGTGAGTAAGTGAATAGTTTGTTTGTTCTTCGGTGTGGTTTCACGTCGGACATACGACATAAATTAAAGCTGCCTCCTAAAGAAATGAGATTATCAAACAATATTAATATTATTTAAAATTTAAATATTACTACTTATGACAAATAACACTTACAACAAATTACTCAAATAGAAGCACGATTTCCGCGACGCATGCGCAGTCCGTGATCTAGACATCTACTGTGGTTTACGGGTCAGGGAAGCCGAGTACGTAGTAAAGTAACATGCAATTTTTTTGTAAATTTACGTTTTGGGGAATCACAGAACTAAATCAATCTACCAGTTCTTGTAGCAGTTTCATTGTTTTTATTAAATAAAACGTAGAATTTATTTTTGTTAATAGATAATTAAGTTATTTTTCATGGGAAAGTCAACTTTCATCATTCGAGACGGCTGAACCTGGTAAGTAATGACTGTTGGAATGCAAATCAGATGATATGGCAATAAACTATAAATATCTGATAAAAACAATATGAATTAGGAAAATATGATTATCTTAAATATTTAAGTTTCAATATAAGTCTCTTGTTCTAAAAAATAACAAAACTGTCGTTATTTAAAACGGTTTTATTCAGACCTTCCAATATGGTAAATAACCATTAATTTTTCCAACGGCTTCTTAGTTCCAACTTTTAATCATACACTATATGGTGTAAATATACATATTAAAATTAAGGGATGGTTAATTTGAAGCTAAAGTTATGTATGCAACCAAATATAAATTTGACAGTTTATTTTTGCCGAACAAATGACGTTATTTAAAATAAATCATCAAGTTGGGAACTGTAAAATGTTACCAATAAGTGAAATATATTGCGACCTCCGTGATCTCACGATTGGTAAAAGGAATGTTTTTATGAGATGGTTCAGCGGACTTTCGCTAGATGGCGCAGTCGTCTCGAAAATGGTCGATTGAAATATCTGAATTATGAAGCCATGGATTACTGGGTTTACTGAATCATGACTATGTACTATAGGCAATAAATCGCACGACACAAAGTTTAATTCCATTCAACAGAAGTTATGATTACGTTGCAACGATCAGTCAACATATTTATTTTTACATAACATTTGAACATTGAATGACAAACTTGGTGAGATGATCCTGGTACATCACGTTCCGATTATGGGCAGAGTGCGGCAGTGTCTGCGTATCTATGGGATCGACCTGGTCCTGGACAAAATATCCTTGCTCGGAACAACTGACCTACCAGAACACCATTGGTCATAGGGCTGGGGTGCCTCCATGGCCTAACTGGTAGCGCGGTTAATCATAGATATATAGCACCTGGGTTCAAACTTCGACCGAGCTATATCAGGATGGTGTTTCATCTTTCACTTCGCCTCATTACCTTTGGAGATTGGTCGGCCCATTTAGCCTACCCTGTGCACAAAATGGCCGTAAAACAGCTACACCCTTGGTCATAGGCCTCTTTCTCTGACACTCCTCACACAGGGAAGTGTAAGATTACAGAGCATTAATCGCGTGATTGGTGAGTATTTACGTCGAATCTCCTCGATCATGTGATCACATTCACCACGGCCTATTAGAGGGGGATTCGTCGGGACCGCTGCGTTTGTTGATCAGGTTGTTTTTCTGCATGGCCATCCTGGATGACGTCATATCCGAAAACACAAAGTAATGGATATTTAAATAAAATTAAACGTGACATCATCAATGATTAATATAAGAAATAGATAATTATTATAAACGCTATTATAATCTAATTAAACAATTTAGGATAGTACACAAAACAAAACAAATTAACTTTTATTCCGGTGATTCATGCGAATAAATTATGTATGTGATACTACCTTAAACACTAGGTGAAGCATATATTTCCTACCAATATAATGGAAGACATTCATCATATCAGTTTATAAATAAAGTAACTTACGTGTACAAGAGATAATAGACAATTCTACTCTTTGTAATATTACTGGCAGAAGATTTTACAGTTTAATATGCTATAGTATTAACTCTTTGGTGTGAGATGTTTTACGGTAATTTTATCGCTTTAACTGCTGGCGCTTGAACATTCGATGGCCTAACTGTTAGCGCGGTTGGCCACAGATTAATAGCACCTGGGTTCAAACCCAGGCCTGAAAGGGTGTTTCAAAAATACAAAATCTGCTTTAGTCACTGAAGTATTAGCTGAGTTTACGCTTCCACACAAAGGTATATTTCTTGAGAAAAGGCACCCGCTTGTGTGTCCACGTGCATATAAAAGGCATGAAATGTTTGGATAGCCCTAACAGACCACAACATATACAGCTTGGGTTATTTTTTAAATAAATTTACCCCTTATTAATCTAGATCACATATATGAATAAAAACATTTCATTCCAATACCAATACCAGTTGGGTCATTGAATGGTTACGCCTCCAACATGAAGTGGATAGAACCATGCCCTCCAAAGAAATAAAGTGATCTGGACAAATTAAGACTCTTACTGGTGGATAAAACATCCTAGAGATACAAGAAACACAAAAATTCGAGCCCACGACTAGAAGGTCTCGGTGCAGTCTACTATCGAACACACCAAGGTATGAAAATAAGTAACTCCCTAATACCGGAAGTGTTAACAGACGGGAAATCGGAAACGCGAAATGTACCAACGAGAACAAACGAAAACTAATTATATAGACGACGTCACGACATGAGCTGTAATTTGTGGTGAGTAATCAAATAACCTGCTGTCATATATATATATATATATATATATATATATATATATATATATACCATACGCCGTCAATGACTTAGTTATGTTTAAGTTACAAACCGAACTTGTATTACGTTCTGAAAGCGAACAATTGACAAAACACAACTCCGACACGATCGGGCTTCAAACTGTCACGATTGAGGGGAGAGATTTCCGAGTTACATCAGATATGGCTAAGTTATCTGACGGGCAGATCACGTTACCGATCGGCGGGAAATCGCGAGCACCACCCTTCTACTTCCGTTTCCATGACTCGTCGTTTTATACTAAGATGTAGCCTAGTCGTGATCGGTGTCAGATCACAAAAACACAGTGATTGGTGTCAGATCACAAAAACACAGTGATTGGTGTCAGATCACAAAAACACAATCTAGTTGGAGTTTTACGTCTTCGGGTCGGTTGATGAAGATACCATTTCCGGTCGTAATTCTTATCGATAATTGGATCCGTGGTGGTATAATAACACGACCGAGTGAGTGAGTGAGTGCGTGCGTGAGTGAGTAAGTGATTTTATTACTCTCTCTCTCTCTCTCTGTGTGTGTGTGTGTGTGTGTCTGTGTGACTGTATGATTGTGTGATGATGATGATGATTGATGTTTTACGGCCATTTTATGCACATATTAGGCTAAATGGGCCGAGCGATTTCCAAAGGTAATGAAGCCAAGTCAAAGATGAAACACCTTTCAGCTATGCAAAGGCCAAGATTCGAACTCAGGTGGTAGTTATCTGTGATCCAACGCGCTACCAGTTAAACCACGGAGGCATATGAATAAATGAGTGAATCAGTCAGTCAGTTAGTGAGAGGTTCTGAGTTAGTGAATGGGTGAGTGAGTAGGTGAGTGAGTGAGTGAGTCAGTCAGTCAGTCGCTCGGTCAGGCAGGCAGGCAGGCAGGCAGGCAGGCAATGATGAGGGTAATACAATAGTGCTTCCTCGAAGCAGCATCTTATGAAAATTCAATCCCCACAACCCGCAATGCTACATTCCCATTTAAAGCTGAGGCATTCGCGTGCATGCGTGGAAACATTCGGGTACACATTGTCGTGCGCGATTTTGCGATTAGCCATTGAGCCTTCGGGTTAATGCGATCGGAAATCGCCACACTGGCATGATTTCAGCACATTATCGTGCACACTCGCCAGAAGCCGATAACGGACTCGGAAAACCCCCAAAAACTGTCATCCGAGAGGCTTATCGTAGAACAGAACAAACAGCGCTGTAAAATCAGACAAACTGTTGACAATCGGCTACCTCCTGTCCGTTGGCTCGTTCAATTCAAGTCCAAAATCACAAACTCAAACAACATTCGGAGAATTGCTCCTCAAAACGTAATCTTAGAATCTGAATGGTCCCATTGATGACTGGCAAAGATTGTAAATATTGTGAGTCAGTAAAGAAGTCTAACAAATATGTGAGCAGACTTTGGGTGACTCTTTAAATGGGATATTTTATCGATCAGTGCGGCTTCATTACGTTCGATTTGAGCCGTCAGCGGATTTAAATTATCGATTTCTGATCGATTTGATGTCCGCACTGCGATTCTCGCATGTTACCGGATCATACAAGAGAGAGAGAGAGAGAGAGAGAGAGAGAGAGTCAGCCTGTTGCTGGGAGTGTTTTGTTATCGGCTTACGGTGTATGTTGCAGCGATTTGGGATACGCATGACAACCATCGACTAGTGGACAATCTGGATATTGGCGGGGCAAGCGGGTTATTATTCGGGAAGGCGCGTGAAGCGAATCACATTTCCGAGAATCGTCGATCCGCGAGGTTTCAGTAGTCGGTAGGTCGAAAACGGTCGAGAAATATTACGATGCCCGACGCTGTTTGGTCGCCAAGGCAACGATAATCCATCGCCGACCACATCCGTCGAACGTCGGACTTTGGGAATAGAGAGGATGAAGGGGGACAACGGGACGAACAACTCCATCTACGGAGACTTCACCCGATACGATAATCCCGACTGGCGCCGTACCTACATCACGAACCTGCCAACAGTGAGGAAGAACAAAATGATGGACACCGAGAGGCGGCGATTTAAGACATCCGGTGAAGAATACGGCCATTTCTGGCGGGAGAACTCCGCCGGAAAGCTGACGAATCGCTCCAGACTGGCTTACGGCACGGCGAATCCGGCCAAAATCCTCTACACGGATCCGAAGAAGGACGAGGACACGGCCGAAGCTTCGCCGAGGAAGGTCTTCCTCCAGAAGACCGACGAAGAACTGTTGACCCACGCCGAGGCGCAGAGGAACCGGCGGAACCGCGATAAGACGTGGGCGGAACCGAGAAGGAACAGCGTCCAGTCAAAGGTCAACTCGTTGCCGGCCATAGAAAAGAAGAACAAATACCTAACCGGATCCAGAACGCCGCGATCTCGCAACAAGACGCCCTACAGATCCAGTACGCCAATGGAGCGTCGGAAGGGCGAGACGGGAATCCGGCTGGCGGGGAAGATTTCCGAAAAACTGCGGCTTCCGGATATAAACAGGATCGATCTGGATCTGTATACACCAGATGGAGAGGTGGTATCAATCACGGCCGTCCCGGTATACGTGAACACTTTCGACAGAAAGTGAACGGTATCCTGTACACGAAACTGCTGGTCTCGTCCGTACTATACGTATTGAGAAGATAGGTGTTCACGTCACTAAATAAACATTTTGTTCCATAAATCATGATGATGACAAAAGTGGTTGTAAAACATCAAATCATCATCATCATTATCTGTTCCATGAATCAGTTCTAAATATGTTGAGCGGTTTATGTAATGGTGTGAAGCGCGTACTATAGTAAGCATATGTTTGTTTACCTTTTGATTTATTTTCCTTTGAATTTGGCCGGTTCATTAGTTTTGTGTACAGGTGTGTGTGCGCGCGTGATGTGCATCCGTCTGCTTGAGGGCGTGTGTGTGTGTGTGTGTGCGTCTGTCTCGTGATAATTGCATTATTATAATTGTACACGAACTCACTGTGAAATTTTGGTTTGTGCAAATGGTCGTTGAGTTGAAGGTATCTAGAAACCAACAGATGTATTTGCGCTGAACACTTCACTTTCGAATTAGCGAGCTTTAACTGTATTTATAAAATAAATCGGATCATTCGAATTATACGAGATATGAAAATGCAAGTGACACGCTTAGTGAACAAGCCAGTGAGTCGGTGAGTGAATTTGAGTAGTAAAGACTCATAGATATACGAGTATGTTGTTGCTCTCCGGCCAACTTTGTTTTTGTAAATATGGTAGCATAAATGGGCCATGTTTACTAACTTTTCTGTGTACATAGTAATACTTGTGTGTGTGTTTTGGCGCGCGCGTGTGTGATTAAATATGATCCCAGTTATACACGTATATTTTTATTTGTAACAAATTCGACCACATCAAACTCAAAACGAGGTGGCAACTATAAATTAAGACGTGACATTGTTTACTGATGTATCCCTTTAAGCGAACACTTGACTTCCAACAGAATTAATGCCTTTATAATATTTTCTGTGTTTCGTCTTCAAGATTGTCGCCAATTCTTGGCTTGCTACTAACATTTCAAAATCAATCAATATATCCATTAAAACAATATGACACACCCTGAGAAATATATTTTAATATATTAAAGATGTAACGGCCTTTCCGCATTCAGGCGCATAGCATGCCTAGATATGTCAAAATGGTTAAGTGCAACTGGCGCCATCTGGTGGTTGGTCAGCTAATTGGGTCACAAAATCTAAAACTTGCATTCCCAATGTTAATTTTTCCAAGCTCTTGTCTTGTTTATACATGAAATTATTAAACCCTATATTTTTAATCTACACCCCCCCCCCCATCCGCCATTACACCCGAACGTAGCGTCCAAGTGCCAACACACGTTGGAGTGTCATTTTTAGTGCTACGCTCGATCGTGATATTTATACGTAATGTAAGCGCAAGAAAGACAGTATTAACATTATAGGTATCCGAGTTTGAAACTTCGACACACGAAGGAGTAAACGACAAGATTGAAACACCAGATAACTTACAGACATATATAAGCTCTTTGGTACACTGTTTATCAGTAGTGATGATTCATGTTTCACGGCCACTTTTATGCACATGGTAGGCTAAATGGGCCGAGCGACCTCCAAAGATAATAAAGCGAAGTCAAAGATGAAACACCCTTCATATATGCCAACGCCGAGATTCGAACTCGGGTGGTAGTGATCTGTGATCCAGTTATAGACCACAGAGGCGCCTGACATAATAGCAATGAAACAGAACACGAGGAATGATCTACAACGAATAGCACCGATTTAATTTAATTTATGTTACATAATGTATGATTGTTGATGTAGGGCATATTATTAATCTTTGTTAATGAAAAGCTGATTCGCAATACCACACTGATATCAATTTTTTAAATATATAAAATACGACATGTCCCAAAAAATTTAAAATAATATTTGAGAAAAAAATGTAAAAGGCAATCAAACTGTTACCAACATACATACGTCTCTCTCACTCTCTCTTTGTGTGTGTGTGTATAAGGAATATTCTGCATATGTTCAACACCAGGTGGCTACGACTGAGAGGCTTCTGAACAAGAAATGGCCATTTCATGGACTGTAAATGCCTTTTATCGGCAGCTTACCAATATTATCAATCGAAATATAGGTGCACACAACACGGAGACGAAATTCCGATAAGTAACTGTATTGCATTGGAACGATGTAGAAAAGAAACCTCAAATGTATTTAATACCCCCGCTCCTCTTCCTTATATGGCCCTCAGTGGACAGGTTTCGGTCTTGAACTCCAATGCAAGTAATCCATTCTCGAAGTTAAGAATGAAACAGTCCACGTGACGTACTGTCTTACATACATCGTAATACATGGAAAGTGATATTTGCACTTTGCGTTAAACAATATGTTTAAATTTGATGCGATCAGATTAGCTACGCCGAGTACTGTAATTGTACACACAACGTGAACCTACATTGTCCTCAAACATTATCAGGTAATTTTCTTTCGTTTTGGCCGAGCATCAACTTCCTGGTGCCTCCTACCGAAATAGTGCCGTGTGGAAATTAAATATGGTTCTGGAGAATACGGGAGAATACGGGAGACATGACGTATGTCTGGAAGGATGCGTGTTTATGTATAACATTTGAAGGTGCTGGTAATGGAAACATACAATAAACTTAAACATGTATATACTTTATAACAGTGATATAATAATTAGCCGATACCCAACGTCAGAATAATTATGCTATAATCATAATGTGTATCATTGTGTTCGCATTTCGAAATGTGTTACTCTTAAGGTATGATTGTGTTCGTTCTTTAACAAACCATAAATCTCCCTGATAAATACATTTAATTGCCCGTTCATCACAATGTTTATAATTAATATTAGCTGACAGGGCATATACTTTGTTCAATTGCATGTTTAAATAAAACTTTGGAAAACAAATATTTTGCTTTCATAATTGTATCATTCATTTCACGATCACACATACACACAACAAATACGAATAATGTCATATTTTCAACATAAACCTAATACCTGGTTATTAGATACATCAATCTGACGCTTACAATCTAAGGACTTGGTATATAAATATTAACGCAGATTGTGAGCGAGTTATTGGGTGAGTGAATTGGTACTTTGTTTTGCCTTAATTAACAATTGTCAAACTTTAGATATTTGAATAAGGTGAATAATGCAGTGTCACTACTTACTGTGTTATGACAGTGTCACCACCTACAGTGTCACCACCTACTGTGTTATGATGAGTGTCACCACCTACTGTGTTATGACAGTGCCACGCACCACCTACTGTGTTATGATAGCATCACCACCATACTGTGTTATGACATCATCACCACCTATTGTGTTATGACATCATCATCACCTACTGTGTTATGACATCATCACCACCTACTGTGTTATGATAGCATCACCACCTATGTGTTATGACATCATCATCATCTATTGTGTTATGACATCATCGCCACCTACTGTGTTATGATAGCATCACCACCTATGTGTTATGACATCATCACCTATTGTGTTATGAATCATCTCACCTATGTGTTATGACATCATCACCACCTATGTGTTATGACAGCATCACCACCTATTGTTATGACATCATCATCACCTACTGTGTTATAACATCATCACCACCTATTGTGTTATGATAGCACCACCACCTACTGTGTTATGATAACATCACCACCTATTGTGTTACTACATCATCACCACCTATTGTGTTATGACATCATCATCACCTACTGTGTTATAACATCATCACCACCTATTGTGTTATGATAGCACCACCACCTACTGTGTTATGATAACATCACCACCTACTGTGTTATGATAGCATCACCGCCTACTGTATTATGATAGCATCACCATCTACTGTGTTATGATAGCATGACCGCATACTCTGTTATGACATCATCACCACCTATTGTGTTATGACATCACCACCTATTGTGTTATGACATCACCACCTATTGTGTTATGACATCATCACCACCTATTGTGTTATGACATCATGATCACCTACTGTGTTATGACATCATCACCCCTACTGTGTTACGACAGTCGAGCCGTGATAACGCAGTTAGTTAGAGCGTACGACTCGTAGCCGAACGGTCGCGGGTTCGAGGCTCTGTGAGCTGCAATGCCGTCATGTTGCGACTGGTTCACTGATCCATAAATAAAAACGAGTACCTGACAGGACGCATTGGTCGAGTTTGAGTAACGCTTTGCGCCTATAATGACAGAATGCGTTGTTGCACTGGGAGTTGCAGGCCTGTGATTGATCCCTGCTTTTTTAGCTCTCCCTACTTTTTCACTACTTTTTTTGTATTATCCCCACTTTTTAACAACCGTTTCAAAGTTTCCCAGAAAATATTAATGACATGCATAAATTCCGCTGTTTCAAGGGATTGGACACCTTGTCTTCTGACCACATATAACCTAGCGACAGGGCAGTAGAGATATCTATGGTGAGTATTGGTCTTGACATACATATATGATAACATTAATAATCCCAATGAGGATATCTGAGGGATATTATGTTCCTCATCCTCCACTGTGTGAATTGCAGCAAATCATAATGGAGATGTCATCATGTTTGTTTATCATTTGATTCATGATTACTAGCATTATGACATCTTATCATTACGAAGTATACCATATTATACATTACATTTCTTTCAGAAATGATTTTGTAAAAAAAAAACATTGCCACAGGCAATATATAATCATGCCACATGGGAAGACTAAATTCCAGTGTAACTGGCTGGAGTCAAAACACAGACAATGATATCGTATTGGTGGATAGTGTGAGCAAGATCCCAACGATGCTTTTAAAGCTATGTGCACGCTATGCAACAAACGAATTGTCACAAGCAACTCGAGGAAGCTGCAGATACTTAACCATGCGGATAGCATTAAACACAAGCAACTGCAATATGCACTTGCTGGCCAGAAATTTCTGAGAGTGAAAGATGAGTGTCAAGCCACATCTACAACATCTGTGTCCTCTTCATCCGCATCCAACTCCAACCGCAGATCATTACCCACATCTTCCACTGTTATTCCAATGGAGACTGAAAAAGGCTGAAATACTGTGGGTCATGAAGATGTGTGCAGAAAATTGGTCTTTTGCTTCTTGCGATGGTGTGGCAAACCTTTTCAAAAGAATGTTCCCTGGAGCAGTGTCATCACATTTCAGTCTGGCACGAAATAAGGCATCATACATGATTTCTGATGGACTTGGTCCTTATTTTAAGAAAAAAACTAGTGGAAGATCTCAACACAAGCCAGGCCTACTTCACACTTCATTTCGATGAAACTACTACACACCAGGCCAAGAAGCAGATGGTTGTCTTACTAAGGTACTGGTCAGCATCTCAGGAACAAGTTGTTGTTCACTTCTTCAAAGCCACATTGTTTGGCCATGCAAAAGCCAAAGATGAAGCCATGTGGTTGCTGGAGTCTCTCAATGAAACTGGGTACCAACGCCAATTCATCAATCCTTCAGAAAACTGTGTCTTTGCAGAAAAGAGCTATTCGTATTATTAATAATGCGGGTTATAACAATCATACCGATCCCTTATTCAAAAATTGTGAAATCTTAAAATGTATCAATACCACGTATGTTTGTTCATGGACGACTTTATTAACAAGAGACTTCCTATATCCTTCGATGGCCTATTCCGTCTAAATTCTGAGGTACAGGAAAATGCGTGACAAGGCAATCTAGTCATATGCACGTACCTCGATGTAACTGCACTATCCAGTAATTTGCCGTTAGTCAATTTTCCCATTATATGGAACAATTGGAATAGTATCCTTTCCACTTGTAATTCAAGATCAAAAACTAAGAAAACCCTGAAAAGTTACATCTTAGCTACTTACTCAGCATCTGTAAAATGCAACAACCCTTATTGTTGTCAATGCACACATGTCTAGGTAATTATATTATTCCTTGGTACCTGGTCCACGTACTTCCAATACACACACGACCAGACTTGCAAATACACAAACGGCGTTTCATCGAGCTGACTATTATTAGCTATGTTTGTTCGGGGCCAATGGGAAGACAGCTTCGGCTATATTGGTCCCCCAATTTCTTTATATGTAATATACTTGTAAAATTGCATTATGTATACGTTATTTGATATTGAAATTGGAAATAAATACTACTACTACTACTACTACTACCAACATCAGATAGGCAAACTTTTAAATCTATCCTCAGATGGCCGCAACGTCAACAAAGCCATATGGCGGCTTGTCAATGAGCAGCTGAAAACTGATGGGTTGCCTGGCCTTTTGACTTTTCTCCCTGTAGTCTCCATGTTGCACACAGTGGGTTCAGGTGTGGATTAAAAGAGTATGACATACATGTTGATCAACTACTGTTAGATTTGTTTTACTGGTTTAAACAGTCGCCATGTAAAAGAGAAGATTTTGTTGCAGTTTTGAATGACTTAAACCTGGAGGAAAGGTTCTTCATCAGACATGTCCAATCAAGGTGGCTTACACTGGGACCTGCAACAGAAAGAATAATAGCCAACTACAAGGCCACCACAGAGTATTTCTTGAAGCATATCACTGGGAAGGAATATGAGAAGAATGACAAATACAGAAGAATCTGTGCCAGTCTGAAAGACAAGTATATGCCAGCAAAGTTAAAGTTTGTATCGTCACTGGCCAAAGTGTTTGAACCATTCCTGCACATTTTGTAATCTGAAGGTCCTGTTGTACATATCATGTATGACAAGTGCTGTCAGTTGATCAGAAGTGTCTTCAGTCGATTCCTCCAGGATGAAATGTTGACAAGGAATATAGCTGATGTTAAATATGATAACGCTGAAAACCATCTGGCATATGCTGACATGAAATGAAGAAGTACTCTGAAACCACCAGATTTAGAAATGAAGATGAAAGAATGTTATGCTGTCATAGCTAAATATCTGATCAAGAATCTTCCGATCGAAATCAGTTTCTCGAAGAACCTAGAAATTTTGCATCCATTAATGAGAACTCAGCCAGGAACATCAAGGGGCCCGAAGAAGATACTAGTTGCTGTTCATCAGGTTATTCCTGAAGTAGATCTTGATTGAGCAGTAACAGAATGGGACCTATATATGTACGAAGAGATACACGAGAACTGGTATATAAAGGAAATTATTGAAGACAAGACCGCATACCACATAATTGATCATTACTGGAACCAAGTACTTCATATTAAGAATTCAACAAGACTCTTAAAATATCCCAAACTTGGTACTATGGTGCACAGGCTACTTAGTATTGCTCATGACAGTGCCGATGTGGAGAGATCTCTTTCCTACAACAAGAAAACACTAGGAACTGATCGCTATACGATGTCACTTGAGACACTCTCTGGCATCAAAATGGTCAATGACTTTGTGAAGACCATGAAGACTGACTTGCATCATCTCACCATTCCAAGAGATATGCTATAATCATGTAAACTGGCCAGTTCAAACTACTGAAGGACAAAGGAGAAAGAGGAAAGGAAGAAAGCTAAAAATTGACTGAGAGAAAACTAGACGTGCCGAAGAAGAAGAGGATGAAAGAAGGTTCATGGAGAAAGATAAGAAAAGGTTAAAAGGAGATGGTGACATTCTTGCAAAGAAGGAGAAAGAACTCGCAGAGTGCCAGAAGGTTGCAGCTGAATTGTTCTCACAGGGAAATATCCTTTTGACGAAGACAATCAAAGAAAAACATTTCACAGATGCAGCAGTAGCACAAGGCATGTTGGATGCAGCAAAGAGCGAGATGAAACATGTTCGAAAAGCGTTGAAGACTGTTCCGGAAAATCGCAAGGATCTAGATAACAGGAAGAGAAAACTAATGGATAGATATCAGGAAAAACTTGAGAAAAAAGCAAAGAAGTAAAACATCCCCAAACAGTCATATCAGTACATCTTCCTTGATCTTGCCATTGTTATTGAAATATTTGTGATATATTGTGTTTCAGTATGTCATGTGTATGTTGTGACACTGTATTCTCACTGACTCTATTATATGTTGAATTATCTTTTAATGCTTAGTATTAAATGCATTAACAATTATTGTAGTTCGTGTGATATGACCACAATACTGAAGTGCAGTTTATGGAGATTTTTTAAGTTACGTACTTAATTGTGTATTAGTCGCATCATTAATTCTATTGTGTAAATCATATATGAAATTTGGTTATTATGTGTAATTACATATTTTACAATAAATATTTTCCAGGTATCCAACATCTTGAAACAGAGGATGTGCACGTCATCTGACCTAAAACTAAAGCTACAGGATCATTTTAGTGGGTAAAACTACATCACAGGTAAGTTAAACATGTTTAAAAATACCCTACTTTTCGCTGTAGAATACCTGATTTTCACTACTTTACCCCTACTTTTTTATTAACAGCTGTCCTACTTTATCCCTACTTTTTTGTGTGGGGTCAATCACAGGCCTGGAGTTGAGATGTGTACTGGTTGGAAACAGGTCTGTGTCAGGGATAATAATATTGTAAATAATATTGTAAAGCACCTTAGAGCAGCTTCTAGCTGAATAGGGCGCTATATAAATATCACAATTATTATTATTATTATTATTATTATTACAGCACAGATTGTGAAGGAGAAAAACAAGCTTCAAAATACAAAATGAATAAAGGATAGAAAAAATTAGATTGTTTATTTCTCTAACTTGAGAATTTAATGATAAAAGAAATGGAAATTATTAATAAACAGATATACTCACTGTCAGAATTCCTGTGTGTGTGATTGTGTGTGTGTGTGTGTGTGTGTGTGTGTGTGTGTGTGTGTGTGTATGAGCATCTTATAATAAATAAATGTAACAACAATATTAATACAAATTACAATACATAAATAATAATACAAATAATAATAACAAGCATACCCTATATCCATATGATTATAATAATAATAATAAATTAACACAGATAATAACAAAGAGAAGATGAAGCCCTAAATGAAGATTCTTTGTTGACTATAAATCATCACAATTATCAAGGTATACAGTAAGTAGTGATGAGACAATGGTGATGAGATTGAAATGCTGAAAATAATTACAGCTATAAAAATTATTTATAAAGTATTCACAACATAATACGAGTCAGAAAATGTTTATTATATCACAGATCTATGTAACAGTGATAATGTACCTACAGCTATGACATTGTGCGTTTAGACAAACATATTCATATGGAAGATCGTAATCGCACATTAATAGTATGTTTACTGGATACGAAGACACAATAATTACAATAATATATCGTGTACACTCATTTACTTAAATAGCACTACAAGACACGGAATTGAAACCCATTAATATATGTATTTTTACATGTTTGGGAATCCAATAAATATGGTTGTTTAAACAAAATTGTTATAAACTACATTAAAATAGTTTTTTTTTTTAAATTTACAATCACACTTTTGTTTATCTTTATCCAAAAATTAAATTATAAACTCAGCTTTGTCTTTTATTTTCATGATTAAAAGTGAAAAATACTTGATACAATCAAAGGCGGTGATTACGAAAACTAATAACAACACCAGATTAAGGATGATCTACTAATGTTTTCATGTTTGTGGCAAAATCGTCAACAAACACACTGCTCACAAACAGATGTTGAAGTCACACGAAGTCAAACGAAGCAATTAATCAGCCATAAAGTAACACATTAATGTACACATTAGGTAATTAGAACCTGCATTTATGGACTACCACAGTCTGATCTCGGTATGATGGCTTACTATTGAATAAAATTCTACATCACAGTACAAGCTTTACTACCTTGTCGAGGTGTGCCTTTAGAGATGATGCTCGCGACAGCCTTCTGTACTTCGTCACTTTTAATGCTGCGACCCGAGTCCGTGCTGTCTGTGACGCTGTCCCGTCCACTGATCTTAGACCGTCTTCTGGTTGGCTTCGGCTGCTGTTGCTGTTGCGCGTCGACAGCGGATTCTCCGTCTCCGTTTTTCATCGACTTCAACGGAACATCTTCACGTCTTCCACCTACGGTAATTACAAGAACCGAAGTCGATTTATTTCAGCAATGATAGGTGATTTATTATGCTGATTACATAATTTGACATAAACCGACACCAAAAGAAGATATCAAAGTTGAGGTTTATAAATGACAACACCTTCAACTATCTGACTATCTTATTTCTTATCATGATATGAAATTAATGGTTTTGTTGTTCGGGGAGAATCACCCAGGCTGTCGCTTAATCGGCACAGCCTCTATGTTGGAGTGGTTGAGAAACCTCCTCCCCCACCACTCACAGGGGAGCAGTACGGAAAGATGGAGCCGAAATACCCTGAGGGTGGTCACTGCCAGAGTGTTTTACGTCCTCAGGGGTTTTAACGTCCCCCTTATTTTAAATAATTCAGTGGAGACGGCAGCGCCATTTAACGTGGTCAGCCACCCACGATGTAGTGAGCCGAGAAATTAATCCCTGGAAAAGTTTCGACCTCTTACGGGGTTCGAACCTGCGACCGTTGGCACCAAGTGCCGGTGCTTAGCCGCTAGGCCACCGGAGCTCACTATGAAATTAATCTACAGTATACCTACTTAGGTACATACTTTTTTCAATTCATTGGATTGGATTAAAAGCTATTTGCCAAATAACAACCTTGATGTAGCATACAATGATAATGCATTCTTTAAAATAAGTGTGGAGTACACTTGGGTACCATCCTCTGATAAATTATCTTTACAACGAATATGAATGACAAAAGTCAATAATAATAATAATAATAATAATAATAATAATGGCTAAAATGGCAGTTATTTTACATGGGTTAGTTAGCTCAAATACGGGAGACGCTTACGTTATGTAATTTACTGCTTCATCATGAGGACTAATTCGAAAAAAATTTTTAAATTTATAATATATCACATATTCGGTGCAAAGTCCTTGCCAGTTGCCTGGTTGGATGAAAAACTCTTACTATAATAGTGTCACGGCTGGGATTCGAACCTCTGACCTCCTGCACAGCATGAGCATGAGTAAGAATGTCCCATGTTCTTACCCACTGGGCCAGAGAGGCAGTGATTGGGGTAATTGAAACATATCTTATTTTCTTCATGATACAATTATATTTCATTCTGATCAAGCCGGGGAAAATTTACTTAACATATATACTTAAGATTGGATTAAAGCAAACGGATAATTTATTTGTTGTCAATTAACTGTAATTAAATTTAAGTCAAACCAAGTATAATATATTTAACAATACTAAATACATTCGTCTCCTATTTTTAAATATGCAGCAAAAATCTAAATAATTAAGTCTGTCAGGATTCTAGGAGTTACCCATAATTATTATATCCCATCAGTAATAAGATACAGAGAAAAATATTTCAATAAAATACAGAATAAGAAAAATATTTAAAGAACATGCAAAATGTTTTTTGGCCTAATTGTCTCTGAATTAGTCATGCTTAATTATTCCTGTGAAATTTAGGGTAATATTTACAAAACAAGTACAAACATTATTTGATTGTTCGATAGATACAGATATTGTGAATTAATCATAACTTGTACACAATCAGCCATCATTCTAGTATATTATTTAATGATGATGATTGATGTTTTATGGCCACTTTTGTGCACCTAAATGGGCTGAGGGACCTCCAAAGATAATGAAGCGAAGTGAAAGATGAAACAACCTTCAGATATGCCCAGACCAAGATTCGAACATGGGTGGTAGTGATCTGTGGTCCAACACACTACCGCTAGACCACGGAGGTGCCTTATTATTTAGAGTATTAAGGCATTATACATTATTACTAGGTATAAAACAAATAACACTTCTCCATCTGAAAGTGTTCAGACTCAGGTTTATGTTGTGGGTTCGAATATTTCGCACAAACAAATCAAGATCAACAATGTAATACTGTGTTACTGTTTCTCATACCTACCGTTATGTTGTGGCTTCGAGCTAGCTGACACAGTGACATCGGTATAAACATCATCAACTAGACGGACAACGGGAGCATCGTCAGACAATAAAGTCACACGATTACCTTTCTGGTGTTCCGGACACAGCCACAACACCTTACCGCTTGGCAAATGACATCTGTAGAGATAGACCGCACCGGGTGATTAATTCCGGTAATATATTGATAATTAAGCGCAAATGAGATGCTTTCTGAGATCAATCGTTATCGCTATCATCAATGTAAACATCAGTACGATACAATTATAGAACCTCATTCAGAAGTGTGATATACAGGAGATACACAGCAGAAAGCCTGTTAAAACATCATATGGTTCAAATTATAGGATATGTATATTCAAATTAATTCCGAATTTATTAAGTAGATAGTTACTGATAATAAATTAAAACATATTATGAATGTGAAATAAACCTTGGTACATCAATTGCCACTGATTAATAATATACTGATACTCTAATATACTGTCATAATAACAAACTTCCACGACATTAATATTCTCGAAAAGAATCGAGCTCAGTGGCGCACATAGTACATGGTTTGGGAAAAAGTTATACTTGTGAAGAGTTTCAATCTGTACTTAACCAGAACCAGAATAGTCCAGGTACATTAATATGGCTTTGAAAGACAAGGCATACTAATATGTTAAATTCACAGCTAGTACGATAACTGATACTATCCAGTAAACTACAGAGAAAGGTCTCAAATCATGTAGAGGTCACACAACTGTATCTGTTATTATACAGTTGGCTATTGTAAGCTGTAATATTTATATAACAAAATGCCATTTAATATTACTTATTTCACATTGTGCAGTTTTGTACTACAGTAGCAGGAACAAAATGCCATTTAATATTACTTATTTCACATTGTGCAGTTTTGTACTACAGTAGCAGGAACAAAATGCCATTTAATATTACTTATTTCACATTGTGCAGTTTTTTACTACAGTAGCAGGAACAAAATGCCATTTAATATTACTTATTTCACATTGTGCAGTTTTTTACTACAGTAGCAGGAACAAAATGCCATTTAATATTACTTATTTCACATTGTGCAGTTTTTTACTACAGTAGCAGGAACAAAATACTAAGTCATATAAGGAGATTAAATGTGGGTATTCATTGCTATGGACATGATTTAATTTATTACAGCACCAAGATAACTAACAAAGGTTATTACAGGATTAATATAGCAGTGCTGTGTTACAAATTTGATCCTTGTTTGTGGGGTGGAGTGAGTACGGGGGGCGGGGTGGGGGGGAGGGTAGTTGTACATATAGATGATGGTTCAATTCTAGAGCAGCTTCACCCAAATATGAATACAAATCAATAATTACATAAATCTGTCCATACATAAATCTAAACATATATTAATCTATATAGATTGATAACTGATCTAGGCAACACGTCATGACATCAATTTGTGTGTGTGTAACAGATATATATCTCTATCCCCCCTTGTAACTGCATGTATGCATGCATCAATGCATGTGTGTGCACATATGTGTGCGTGTGTGTGTGTGTGCATGTGTGTGTGTGTGTGTGTGTGTGAGAATGATGTCGATACAACCATAAAGACTTACATAACATCTAGAATCAATAATCTGAAACACGCATCATCAAAGAAGGATGTCAGAATGGGTTTTGTGTAAATAATCTACAATAGTCATATGGGTCTTTCATATGAATAATGTTATATAAATATTATTATGTAAATATTGTTATATAAATCATATTAAATGGAAAGGTGACCTTTGAGATTGCTAAATATCTGACTTCACACAAATAACTGTTCTAATTTCATCCATTTCGGTGACTTTCATCTTCTTATTAAAATACAAAATAAGACATGTAATACTTAAACTGCTTACCTTCCTAATCCACCCATTCTTTCTTCAGGATCATTATCCATGACATATTTACGCCAATTGGTGTACTCCTTCTGAAACTCAGACTCCAGACCACATTTCTGGAACAGAAAGTAAATGGGATTACATACAGATCTAATATCAGAGGGGGGGGGGCTTTGTAGATATTTTTTTTAAGATTTCAATATTTATTTTAAGGTTGCCCTCTAAATTCTAAAATAAACTTTTTCAGCAATACCCAATTTGGTACAAATTTTAATGGATATAAATTGTGTGTGAAACTGATAAATAATCATGATGTTGTGGTTGCAATTTTACAAAGCAGCTTTACTTTCATAGTTTGCATTTGACACATTGGAAATATAATTTCAACAGATATTAAAACATGCCTTTGTTACATCTCGTATAGACTATTGTAACTCCCTGTTATATGGCATATCTGATTATAACATTAATCGCCTTCAGCGAATTCAGAATAGTGCAGCTCGCATTGTAACAAATACTAGAAAATATGATCATATTACCCCCATTCTTCAAAAACTACATTGGCTACCTGTTAGACAGCGTATCCATTTTAAGATTCTGTTAATAACTTATAAATCTATTAATGATATGGCACCAGAATACCTGTGTGAACTGGTTTCCATTAGAAAGTCATCCGAAAACTCAGGTCATCCAGTCAGATACTATTGCAGGTGCCAGTGTCTCGGCTCAAGTCATATGGTGATTGTGCGTTTAGTGTTGCAGCCCCCAATTTGTGGAATAAGTTGCCGGCAAATATTAGAAATGTGTCGTCTCTTGGAAATTTTAAGTCTCTTCTAAAAACACACCTATTTAAGGTCGCTTTCACAGATAAATAATTATTATCTTTTAAATCATTACAGGGTTTTTACAGACATTATTTGGGGTATTATTAAATTACATATTATTTGTACAGCGCCTTTGAATGGCTCCTGCTAGTAAGGGCGCTTTATTAAATATACATTATTATTATTATTATTATAAAACTTATCATAATAAATATATTGCCTCTCATTATAAAAATAATATTTTATGATTTCAGTATGTATGATAAATGTTTATTTTATATAAGTGTTCATTATCATATATTATTGTTGATTAAATCGTAATTAGTGTCTTATTAATATTGATATTTGATATGAATAGTAATATTCATGTCATAAATTGGCATTGTTTAGTCTTCATGGGATTAACAAAGTAGGGCAGCATTTCGATGATTTCCCGACGTTTGATGAGATAGTAACCTCAACTCACGTCTGAGTCAGTTATAAGTGAGATCTCATTGTTGTTGTCATCATCTGGATCCTGTTTGTGATAATAACATGTTACCGTATTCTTCTGTGGATATGGCACAGTTTTTTAACCTTTTTTCCTTGTTTGTTTTGGGGAGTGCGCTGTATAGACCATAACTAAATGTTTCCAGCTTTGTTCCAGACCTCTTCCAGAGAAAACGGAGTACCTTTTGACTTTGATTGCGCCTTTTCTGATACAATATCATGTAATAAAATGTTTGATTGAAGTCTTACTGATACTGCATATGTATCAAAATTATTATTAATAATCTGTGACTATATTTACATGGAAACTCAATACCTTGAAGTAGATATTGTATCAGCTGATTGGCAGACTAATACAGATGGGCAACAAACATTCTGTTTATTGTGTATAGTTAGCAACCATTATTGTTTATGCTGGGGAGGGGGATCATACTATTGCATATATTTTCTAATACATATATTTCCGTGTGGGTTTTAGTATTCAGCAAAATATAATTTAATTAAAGGTAGGACTAATTCATAACAACGCTCATTTGTATTGCATCTTATAATATATGACAAAAACTACTATCACCGAAGTTTTGAATTGACTACTCAGCACACCATTAACAAATTAGATCACATGATCACATAAATAAATAATTTCAGAAATTTAAATAATCACCAATGATGGTTTCTCACACCAGAGGTCGCTCTAAATGGTACACAATAAAAATGAAGAGTAGGAACTGTTCTGTTAAATGTTATTGGGTAAAACGAGTGTTTCAATTGTTATGTAAATTTATGTTATTTAACATGGGGAGAGGGAATTAAAGACCAATTTGTGGTCTTTAAGGGATCAATTAATTATCGGTAGTTTCATAAATAATTAACGTTGACTTCATACTGGATCATAATAATATAACAGTTATCTATTTGATGTTTGTTAGATACGAATCAAGAGAATCATCCAAATGAATGTTTACAGCTGACTTCCCAAAATGGCTTTGTTAATGTAGAAGCTTTGTTTCATATAAATTAAGGCAGTACACTTGAAATCTTGTTATACATCAGGGTTGGGTTAATCATAATCGAAACTGATTATAATTGATTACATGATCTCCAGTAATCGCAATCGCCATTTCCAGATGCAATGTAATCGATTACATTGTAAATGTAATCAGCGATTACTTTCACGATTACACAAGATTTGCCATGTTATATCATGCCAGAGATATGGTTTGGCGACCTCCAGTACAGAATGACCATAGCCATAGGTAGATAGTCTCATTCTCTACCTGTGTGGCTGCGCTGGTCTAATGACAGCCTGGGGATTCTCCCCTGAAACACAACCAAGCAAGGCAGCCAATCGACATACAGGGTGACACATGTGGGCATTAGACAGAGATCAAACGTCGAGGTACGGAGTTGAGAGGTGGCCAAGTTTTAGAATTCACGTCACACATTTTTGAATTTCGTTACTAAATATATATTCAAACAATTCCATTGATATTGTTTGTACTAATCTCAGTTATCTCTATAAATACCTGTACATTCATGGCAAATGTATTACTTGCTCCTTTGCTCTATGGTGAATATTGATCCCAGAAATATTAAAACAAATAATGTCGTATAATGGCATCAACGTCTCTTGTACATTTTCATTTCAAGAACGTACCAGAAAGTGTGTCTGGTTTTTAGAAAGCAACATGTAAATATTGTAGAATGTTTATATCGGTATTATAGATATAACTGACTAAGTATTGATGAAGAATCATATTCTTATTTGTGTTATATACATTGTAATCATGACTAACAAGATCCATGCCATACGAGTATAAACAATGATCTAAACTTACCTCGATCAGAGACTGACGTAGTTTATCGCCTCTTTCGGTGGTCAGAACTGGCAGGTTGAGTGAGGTGTGTTTTAGTATGGCGTATAGCCGGGCCTTGTAGGGAGCGACGTCGTCAAAGAAATCATCCATGGTAAACAATTCTGTTGCTATTGGAAACATGGGAAGGATCTCTTCCGTGTCGTGCCATCCCTGTCAATGGTGAGAAGTGAATGGATCTGGTGAATCAGTGAGTGAGTGAGTGCTTTGTTTCGACTCGGTGCTGGTCATGGACATGTAATATGCTCAGCTGAAGGCTGGGGTATCATTCTAGGGAAACAGCCCACTAACATAGGTATGGGTCACATTTGAACACTGATTGGAGAGCTACATACAATAACCATTATCCTAACCAATCACCCGAATTAAGATAACGCACAGATAGATATAGCCTAAATAAGAGGTAGCTAGAGATATAAACCAAATTAGACATCAGAGAGGTATGTTATCATACCTCAGTATATATGTCACCGATTCCTAACTAAATGAATTTAATGCTTGAATATATCCCATTCATTAACTGATATAATCGGAAGTAAATGTTCCATTTATTACATTAATAAATATGTGTGTCTTCCATGAGATCCTATGTGCTTGAATCATCAATCATCAGATGACCTACATCCTGGGATACGGCTTGATAGATCACAACAGAAACAATAAATAACAACTACTTTGATTCAGTTGACTTGTTTTACATTGATGATTATTGGTAAAAGAGTCATTATCTACTCAACCAGATGTGGAGTATTACAAATATAGTAAAACGGGCTTGAAAACATTTATATCTGAATATCGAGACCTATATTACTAAACTTATGATATTTATTCATCATATGATATTTATTTATCAAATACCTTTGTACGTTGAATAATAATACTTGTCAAATTGATACCTTTATATTAATAACTAGAGATATTTAACACATCTGTGTCACGCTAAATAAGGTATATTTTAGAAAATAAATTTAGCATGCTAAACACACAGATTAGGAAACTCCTGACACATGAAATATCACAATAATAACTTGCCGATTAATGTATTAATTTAATGATGCTTATGGTCATTTGAAACAACCCAGTGTTTTGAATTGATAATATCAAAGGTCAGGGACCTTCAGAAATATGGTAAACATTCACCTTTCCCAAATTGATAGCAACAACACGACAACCAATATATATCCTTACCTCTTCATATTCGCAGAGAAATCGTATACAGTAATCTGTATCCGGATTCTGTGCCATCTCCTGTGGAACATCCAGATTAACTGTTGTTCTCCTTTTTAGCAATCGAACAGGCTTATGTCCACCGGCTGAACCGGGTCGCTTCTCTAGAGATGATGTTGGTCGTGGAGTTCCTGATGTCTGTTCTGAGCACTGTTCATTGCGTGATGATTCTTTCCTGTCAGTTTGGCATTGTCCCATCGATTCTTCAGAATTCCCGCTTTTATTTCTGACACTTGATGCACTACCTTTTTGATCTTGGTCATGAACCACCTGACCTGATTCTGGATTATTTATCTCCGAATTTGATTGCCCAAAACATTTTAGCTGTTGCTCTAGGTAGCGTTCTTTCTCCTCGGGTCTAAAGAAATCCATGACTATAAGTCTTGGATATGGACTCGTGTCCATGGAGTCTGCATAAACACTCAACTGCCTGAGGAATTTCCTCTGTGCGAGCTCCAGTAATTCCTGTGTTGATAAACAGAAACATATACATATAGAGTGGCTGAGGTGCTACCTGTCATAGCTGCTCAAATTAACTGATACTTAACGTGGCAGAATAGGTTTGGTCATGTGATGTGCACCACAAAATAATATCACATGGCTCATTCAGCTGAATGCTGTTATCATGTTCTCTTTTGGGCAACAAAATGCAAGAACGACGATGATGATGATGATTGATATTTTATGGCCACTTTTGTGCACATGGTAGGCAAAATGGGCCGAGCGACCTCCAAAGGTAATGAAGAAAAGTCAGATGTTGCAATTCGAACCTGAGTGGTAATGATTTGTGATCCAGTGCGCTACCAGTTAGACCATGTGGTGCCCCAAATCGATGAACAAGTTAAACTCAAGTAAAGAAATCCCTTATCTATTAACGTACAACCAATTTATCCTAAAGTTGGAGGAATTACAAAATTCTCCCCTCCCCTCCACTGTTCACTATCATTTATGGGCTTTGGTAGTTACTTTCCTTATTCCCATCAAAAGATCTGTGTAATATAAACAGTAACATCAGTTGCTGACCAAAATCATATCCACTTAAATGCCATTATGATTGAGCTTATACAAATAAAACCAATCTTAAAAATAAGAAACTCCATCCTCTGTTTTTATATATTTATGTATGTTACTTTATGTACACACGTAATAAAAATAACTTCAGAAATATTTTTCCCTCTCAGCATTTACCCAGTATTTAAAGCGTTGGCTGAGCTACGTCTAAAGGGTGATTCATCTTTCACTTTGTCTCATTATTTCTGGAGGTCATTCAGACCATTTAGCAGACCACATGGATAAAAGTGGTCAGAAAACATAAATATTTTACATTCTAATCAGCACAGCCAAATATAGACGAGATGCTAAAATTTAATCTTATCTCATGAAAAATAACAATAACATTCTAATATAGCAACCATTATTCTTCATTCACACACATAAATAAAAGTTTATAGATAATTATTTACATATGTATGACAAGTTTAGTTTGTATACTGACCAAAAATGCTAATTGGTTGTTGTTGCTTGGGGTATAAGATGGCGGGGAGAGACTTTCTGCTTTGCCAGTTTTGGATTGATCATTGGATTCGGGAATGTATTTTCTAATTGCCTCCAGGAGTCGCTCCATTCCATCTGGAGTCTCATACTGAAGGTTCACCTTGGGATATCCAAGTGACAACATGCCAACCTGTAAATAGGTGATAGTCACATTTAAAACAAACACACACAAATGCATGTGTGCACGCGCAAACACACACACTCACAGAGAGAGATTCATACATTATTAAACTTGAAGAATGTTCTGAGCACTTTACACTGCTGTAACGTAAACATATCAAGACAAACCTCAGTAGTTTCCCAATCGTACCCTGTACCAACAACAGCTACAACCAACGGAATCTTCAGGGTAACTGTGGCAAATCGGAATTCTACCAGACAGTTATGGGATTCAACATACTGAAAACACAGCAACATATAACAGTTTGTTTTATTAAGTACATGTAAATAAATAAATAATGTAATTGATTTATTTTCAATAACGCAGTCACGTGTCTGGTAATAGAATGGTCGTAATAAGATAGGAGATATTTCAGAATTAATAACCAGATGTTTGAAACTTCATAATGTTATTTAGGATGGTACAATGGTGCATAATAATAATAAAAAAATAATATTAGTAGTAGTAATAATAATATTATTTTAAATGCATTAAACATTTATACTTTCTCAGCATTATAATATACAAAATGTAATATGAAATGAGTAATAACAGATGGTTTTCAAATTGTGTTATTGTCCACATTGTCCCCAGACACAACTAACATGACCCACATCGTCCCCAGACACAACTAACATGACCCACATCGTCCCCAGACACAACTAACATGACCCACAGTATGCTATAATAATAATAATTAATAATAATAATATTATGGCCTACATTTCAATTTTAGCACGTGAATGATACAACTGCATGGTATTTAATTTAAGGATTCCATGTGGGTACTAATTCTATATATTTACTGATTTATAATAAAGATATATAGAGTATAGTAAGAAAGGAATCTTTGCCAGTTATCTCTCTAGATAGACATATTTATAATAACTTGATCACATGATCACAGACCAAACCTCAGACTCCTAAAATCGCATACACAATCACCATAAAGTTCCATGCCTTAAATAGTTTTCCTTATTGCGTTTTTATTAAATAATTGTAACACACACATACACACAAACACACACATATGTATATATATATATCATCAGTCGAGATAAACGTGCTTTAGACTGTTAACAAGCAGGATCATCCCTGGGAGGGTTCCTCAGTTACTGAGCGGCCCTCAAAAAGTCAATGAGTAACATAAACATAGTCAAGCCACCAATTTAGTGTAGGGTCTTTGGGTCCTGATATAATATATATATATATATATATATATATATATATATAGTCTAGTTTACTACAACTAAGAAACTGGCTATAAGACATAATTATATAACATAATTGTAATCCAGAGAAGTAAATCATAACCTAATTCCATGTTTTAGTAATAGTGATATTTAAAATGATTGTTGTAACATATTTCTGGATATCAAATCCCTATTGTCATACAGGGATTATTTATGACCAAATCCATAGACAAAAACTATTATAGAATGTGTGACTGTATTGACTTTAAAGCCACACCTCAGAGGTGAGATTTGGATATCGTTTCAAAGTGTCACATTTAATAAATGGCATGTTAAGAGCAGCTAGTACAAGATAACGCGAAGGCTTGCACAAAACACCAAACTTACTTCATCAGACACGCAGACGAGCATCACTTTGGCTTGTTTCAGACCCTCGGCTATCTCTTCAAATAGACGACCCTGAAAGGAGAAAATAATCATAATAACAACAATAACAACAACAATGACAAACAGGAAGTAGGGGTTTCCCGCCAACAATCAGGTACTCATTCTGAGTAGGCTGAGCCATCTGGAACTTTCAGGACATCCTAGTGACTTAATAGTCAGCTAAAGTACCGTATTTTTATATGTATACTGCATAGATTTTTTCCAGCTTTTTCCTTGTTTGTTTGGGGGTACACCATAATTAAATGTTTCCAGTTTGTTTTTTGACCTGTTCCCAAAAAAAATGAGTACCTTTTGACTTTGATCGGACCTTTACTTACACAATATTATGTAATCAAATATCTGATTAAAGTTTTACTGATACCATGTATGTGTTTCATCTACTTCTGTGTAATCCAGTTTTAACAAAGCCATATGTGTGGTTAGTCTGTGTTTTATGTCCTCAATTGAAGCGCCATCTATGTAAACATCGGGGGGATGGATGGATGAATGTTGTTTAATGACACATCGGTACAACTTAGGCCATTCAGTGTCCTGTACACATCAGGGGGTCTAACATGGGCATCCCATGTGTAAAGTGAGCAATATTAGGCATACTAATTCGCCTTCAGCACACCTCTCTATCGACATCGTAGGGGTGCCGCCGATGTGAGGTCGCACTAGCCAGGTCCACACAAAGGCGTTCCGATTTCGGTGACGTAGCTTTCATTAAGAAAGCAACCTGCATCGGTGTTCTTCCCTCTTTCCATCCATGGTTATCGGCCAAAGGTCTCACGACATCCCCACTGTGTCATTTACTACTGGTATGGTGACAGAACAATTTATTTGGTGGAAATAAATATATCTAACATTCAGCTGCAGATTTTTCCAGTTTCTCCTGCACATTATAAACCAAAACTAGGTTTTTCCAGAATGCATGCAATACAAGGAAGAATAAGATACTTATCTTAATCTTAGTCATAAACTATAAGAAGAAAAGTTTTTAAAATTTTAAAAGATGGGCCGTGGTTGACAACACTAAACAATCGAGCCGAAATAGCTGAAATGAAAGATTAGGCCAGCTAGGATTTGAACTTTGCTGCTAGACATTTTCAGCCAACCACGCTACCAGTCTGACTATAAAGATGCCATACAGTGCCCCTAACAGACCTAGATAAAACACCCGTCACCGATGACGGCGCTAAAATCAACAATCTTTACCTTTCCAACATTAGCCACATCGATCCAACAACGTATGCCTTTCGTCTCTAGATATGTCTTGAAGGCTCGAGGATCCCCAAAGCCGAGTCCTCTGTCAGTAGACTTGGTGCCCTTGCCGACTGCATCAGCCGAGTTACCCCAACAATAACTGATAAAACATTGGGGCTTCTCAGCACTGCTATCCTGAAGTTAGATGATTTATACATGTAACACGTGGATGGGATCGTATCGGTTAGGTGTGTTGGCTGTCATAGCTATAATAATCATCATGATCATGATGATCATCATCATCACCATGAAACATCATCATTATCATTATATTCATCAGCATGATTATAACATGATGATATTCAGCATTTACAGTTCATCAAACATAAGAGACGCAAAATAAATGTTCCGACATATACAACATTGTTCATGAGTGGATATACATTGTGCATGCATGTATGTCCCACCCCCTTATTTCTCTGATAAACAGCTGATATTACTCCACTCCTGCCACTCATGGATGGGGGGGGGAACATTTACATAATATAGCTGATGTGAGGAAGACAAATTTCAGAATAATTAATGTTATCAGAAGATAGTGTTAGTGTGCAAGTTCAACATCTAATAACGTGACATCTATTAAACAATCTATTTATAACTATGTATTTAGTACAGCAACTCAGCAGAAAAATGCTCCTGATGTTGTGAGCTGAGAGGGAAAATTTGGATTGGGCCTGGTAACTGGAACTGTTATGGCAGGAGCTTATATACTCTATTTTAAGGTCACTAAATACTGATATATATGCTTTATTTCCAGCTATAGCTGCATTATATATGTACAAATATATAAAATTTGTTTTCTACTTAGGTAGTCACTAAGTCGTTTGGTCATAATTCTGTAAGAATTATAAACATCACGAAAACCTAAGCCCACGCCTTTATTATATGTAACATAAAACACACACACACACACACACACATCATTGTTCAGCAGGTAGTTACCAATCTGATCTCAAACAACATTCAGTTATAATGACATAAGATACTGTCATTTGTAATTAGGTCAAATGGGAGTTGGTCAATCTCTATAATAAATATTTGACGGGTTGTTAACATTACTAGATACAATAAATAAACATGGAAATAATCTCATAACGACGATAACCCAGGGCCAAAAATATAGTAATTTATTACATTAATAATAATAACAACAATAATATCAATAGAAAATATCTAATGAGATTATAAAAAGTAAATATGACAAAATTATCTCAGCATATGATAAATTATATAGGAAGTTTATTACGTAATATTGTGATCATTTAATTAAAACAAGAGTTTACATCATAATATAGTCCCACAGACAAGGAAATATTATTTTCCATGACATTTTCAGAACTTTTGCAGGACTTTATTACCACATTTTCCAGGACAAATTATACAAGATTTAAAGGTAATAGATCAAGATATGTGCGAAAAGCATGTCATACTTTTTCAATGTTTTATTGATTATTGACATTTTCACCCCCCCCCCTCTAGCTGTATGATATTTAAATTTTAACTAACATGGGATATCAAGATTATGTACTGGTAGCCTTTTTCTTCTACAAACATAATATTTATTGACTATTTTTTTGTTCTTAGTGGATTTTTTCACAGGCAATATTTTTTCCAGGACATTTCCCGATTTTGTCAAACTCAAGGACATTTCCAGGACTTGGAAAATAAATTTGTTATTTTTCAGGATTTCCGGGTTTTCCAGGATGCATGAGAACCCCAAGTTAATATTTTTGTTGGAAGTGTTCACAAAGTGAATGAAATGATATATATATATATATATATATATATATATATATATAAATCACAATGCATTAAAAGTATACAGATGATTATTTAATAAAAATCTAATTTCAAATAATGCCATTTGGATGGGAGGAAATGCTCAAATTTAATTAACGGCATAAATTAATACAGAATTAAGAAATTTAATATACAGAAGCATTAATAAAGAAGTATAGTAAATTAATAACAATGTTAGTAGTAAAATTCTGGTAACAGATGATGATCAACTTGTGATGATGATGATAAAGATGATGATAAAGATGATGACACTGATATTACCTTTTTGTCGTGTTCATAAATCTGATCTCTCACAGTATCTAATAATTCTTTGATCTTGTGCTGATAACGTTCTGGGTTCATCATGTTCACAAAAACCTAAAAATATATATTGTTGAGATATCATGTGTGTGTGTGTGTGTGTGTGTGTGTGTGTGTGTGTGTGTGTGTGTGTGTGTGTGTGTGTGTGTGTGTGTGTGTGTGTGCATCCATGTGGTAGTTTACAACAGTTATTTATGGAATGTAATTTTCAATTATCCAGCAAAATATTACTCGCTAAACATTTTCTTTTGTATTTACATCAAACTAATGTCGACTAATCTGCAGAATCTATATTTGTGAAGCTGATATATGAAACTATTTATTAATTTATATACTGGCAATAGTTGAAGGATACTGAGAACATATATATATATATATATATATATATATATATATATTGACACATGTTAACACAGTTGATTTATACCTAAATGCTGAAAACTAATCGAAATCTAACCATTTATTCTAATCATATGCAAAGCCATCAACGTTACAATCATATCTAGTTTATAAAAACATTTATGACTACTGTAAACTTTTTTAGCTCAAAACAATCCCTAATAAATTTTTATCACGTGAACAAAATGCACACTGCACAAGTTAATGCCGAAATTTAATGGCCAGGTACATGCACATTAATTATTAGTGATATAAATATTGATAATTAAAATGAAAAATGCTTTCCGAATTCTAAACTCTGATGTATGCTAAATTAGGTCTGTTAATTTAGAGACATCATAATTTTTCTGTGAGCTGTTAATTTGATTTTACATGATATATATATATATATACATAAATAATCATATCACTTTCCTTCAAAATCCTTTTTAAAAACAAATACATCCTTACATCAGTTGTGACCAAAATTCCAACATCAGACTGTTTCCAATTATAATTGTCACCCAGCGCGACGAGACGATAACGTTTCTGGAGGTTTTTTGTGATGTAATAGAACAGTCTAGATGAATGTGGATCACTGACGAAGTTATTTGACAAGCAGATGATGACAAGCTGGAATACAATAAACACAACATGAGTAATAAGACCTGCATTCACTTTAGTGTTATACTTGGTCGCTTGATAGATAAGCATCACTTCTAATACTACTAATTAATATTAATAATAATAATAATGTATATTTAATAAAGTGCCTTACTGGCCATTCAAAGGCGCTGTACAAATAATATGTAATATAATAATACCCAAAATAATGTGTATGTAAAAACCTTATAAGAAATTTAAAAGATATTATTATTTTTCTGTGAAAGTGACCTTGAATAGGTGTGTTTTTAAACAGATTAAAAAATTCCAAGAGACGATGCATTTCTAATATCTGCTGGAAACCTATTCCACAAAGTGGGGGTTGCAACACTAAACGCACAATCACCATATGACTTGAGCCGAGACACTGGCACCTACAACAGTATCTGACTGGATGACCTGAGTTTTTTGGATGACTTTCTAATGGACACCAATTCATACAGGTATTTAAGTGCCATATCATTAATAGATTTATAAGTTATTAATAAAATCTTGAAATGGATACGCTGTCTAACAGGTAGCAAAAGTTTGTTTTTAAGAATTGGGGTGATATGATCATATTTGATCATATTTTCTACTATTTGTTACAATGCAAGCTGCACTATTCTGAATTCGCTGAAGGCGATTAATGTTATAATCAGATATCCCATATAACAGAGAGTTACAATAGTCTATACGAGATATAACAAAGGCATGAACTACAGTTACAAGTGATTCTTGTGTCAAGAATGCTTTTAAACAGTGGATGTTCTTAAGATGGTAGTAGGCAGCTGGGCATACTGATGTGACATGTTCATGCATGTTAATACATTGGTCAAAAATAACCCCTAGATTTTTTACTGATCCATTAGGGGTAATTGAAGATGCACCCATCTGTAATGCTGGTGTCCTTAACAATTTAACACAATGTGGTGATGCCAAATATAAAATATTTGTTTATTATCATTTAGTTTTAGAAGATTTTGAGTCATCCATAGCCGAATATCGGCAATACAATGTTCTAAATTCTTCAAGGAAGAGGAGAAATTTAACTCATTGTCTGGATCCAGTGATATATACAGCTGTGTGTCATCAGCATACAAGTGATATTTAACCCTATGTTGCTGCAGTAGTAGTAGTAGTAGTATATTAAGGATTTATCATACTGTTGACAACATTCACAGAACCAACCTTAGCCTCTCTCAGTGTAATGGTTTCCTTCTGTAAGTCAATTTGGCTTGGATCAGCTGGAAACCATCTGACAATAAAAATATAAACATGCACTCAATGATGGACAAAATTAATCCTAGCTAAAACATGGGAAAATAACGACCGGGCCAAACTAAAACATGGAAAATAACGACAGGGCCAAACTAAAACATGGGAAAATAACGACCAGGCCAAACTAAAACATGGGAAAATAACGACAGGCCAAACTAAACATGGGAAAATAACGACCAGGCCAAACTAAAACATGGGAAAATAACGACCGGGCCAAACTAAAACATGGGAAAATAACGACCGGGCCAAACTAAAACATGGGAAAATAACGACCGGGCCAAACTAAAACATGGGAAAATAGACCGGGCCAAACTAAAACATGGGAAAATGACGACCGGCCAAACTAAAACATGGGAAAATGACGACCGGGCCAAACTAAAACATGGGAAAATAACGACCGGGCCAAAGGGCTAATTATATGTTCTATTTATTTGTGTAAGGAAATATAAAACACAATAAATTACTTAAAAACTCACAGTACAATAATTACCCCTTTTTTATTAAGTTATATATTAATTGTCAGAAATGATAATTCATATTATTAATTTGTATCTCAATGATTGTAAAACCAATGATTCTACCATTTAATATGAACTCACTGTTCCTCTCTCACTCTCTCTCTCTCACCCCTCCTCTCCCTCTAACACACAAACACACAAATACACACACAAACAAGCACACACACAAACAAGCACACACACACCATTATGCAGCACCAACTTGCTGATACTCACACTGAGTATCCATTGTTTTCCAAATCAATCTTTATTTTTCTTGGGTGGATCTTCTTCAGATCCTCCCCTACATCGGGAATGTCACGGTTGTTATAGATGATGGCGATGTCATAGCTAAGGTCATCCCTTAGGTTGTCAAGGTCGTGCAGAGAACGTTCCAGGTGGATATCATAGGCTGTACTGTCGTCAGGTGGCATGAGTGCTGTGCGGACAAACATCAATTTTGATAGTTGATATCAAATAGTTCAAACTTACTACACGCCACTGTACGGTTCCCAGAATACAATAATAAAAGCATCGGTATGTTCAATGTTGCATGGTGAAAGATCATTTGCAGGTTTCTCAACCTGTCAATCACAACTCATTGTAATTCACTACTATATATCTGTGACGACAAACCACCAACATTACAACTATACCCTTATTTGTTATCTAAATCAAACAAAATGTAATCGCATCTTTTCGTTGTCAATTGGCTATGTTAGCAACATAATTTCAATTTTATCATTAATGAGCTGTGAGACTTGATCACATGAACATGATATCAACAATAAGTCATATTTCATATCTATATGTATTAATGAAAGTTTAGCCTTCAGCGTGATACATAATAGCTTATATATGATACACATTAATGTTGATTTCCCAAATTTCATGACTCAAAATTTAACTGTATGTCCTCTAAACTAAACAGTTTTTAAAAATTCATATATTGAAAGTACTGAGTTCCGGGATGCAGCCGTCCGTCCCGGACCTTGGCCTTAACTAAGTTCCCTCTTTCAAAACTCCGAACTCATGTGGTTTCGAATCTACTTTATTCCTCTACTCAAAACTGTACAAAAATTATACACTCCTTGAAACCATACACTCCAGAACCACCACCTCTCCACTCCTCCTCTCCAAAAATAAATCTACAAAAATCCAGATATATATATATATATATATATATATATAGGGAATTGTCCCCTCAGCATTGTCAGTGCTGGTGTCCGGTAGACCCTGCATAGTCACCTGGTCCAATCAGTGCTGACTTGGCCGAGTCGAGAACACTTCCCCACTAAAACTCCTCCCACACATCCAAACAGGTATATAAAGGGGGATTTTTCCCCCAGCACAATCAGCGTGTTGTCCAGTGGAGACTCGCATGTCCCTTGACCCAATCTCTGCTGACTTGACTGTACCATTACAAACATTCACTAACAAAGCTTTCACTCATTCAACCCACACCACGAAAACATCAATAGAGTCCAAACCCTGCGACTACGACATCTACACCCGTGCGATCCCAACAACCGGCCGTCCACAAATCCCCAAGCGGCACGGAACAACTGACCACTAACTTCTTTTGCACATCAATAAATCAGAGATCTATAGTTTCACACCCATTGACCCCACAATTCGCCTGCCACAAACCTTAAAGCGGCACAAACGGGCAATTACTAATTCTCCCTAAATAAATTAATTTGTCAACCGGCCATGACTTTACAATATTATCAATTATTAGATAATGTCACATCCCAGTTCATTTTAATAACTTTTTAAATTGTATTTTTGCTTGTATTCTGTTACATATATTTCTTTGGCATATGAAATAAAGAAGATAACGATGATAATGATAAGAAATTACAATTTGATATAATTTAATTTAATTTTTTATATAAATAAATATATACTATACAAAATGTAAAAAAAAGTTAGTATTGTAAAAAAAAACTAAATCAACTTATTTCCAGAGCAATTTTCATTGGAACACGTTAATTTAAATCTTAATGCATTTCCAAATATGATTACGATCAGTGTTACAATTATATAGTGATCACTGAACAATTGCATTTGGATTACGCTAGTATATATTATAATATGCTATTCTATAAAGTTAAAATTCTAATTACAGTAGTCCCCGTTATAACACATCATTGGGATCTACAACCTGTCTACCGCGTTATAGGTGGACCACGAAGTGAGACATTCAGTACGGTCGGGTGGACAATAATAGGGAGTCCATGTATTCACCTTGTTTTGCACCAACCTTGAAGATTACACACAACTGTTTATTTCATAAATGTTCCCAGTAACTGTGTAATGATTTGTTGACTTAAACATAAATATTACCTCAGTGTTTGTGTGGAAAATAAAATGTTTCTGAAAAATTGTGCAAAAAGTAACAGCCATATTCGATTTGTGATATTCATCCATCAGAAATAGCGCATGGTTTTTAGATGAAGGTAGCAACTAATACAATATGATCAAAACTGAGGTTGTTTATACACAAAATATGATTCCTAATTACAATAAATAAACATACACAACAGCTGTGAATTAACAAAAAGAATCAAACTTATTTAGTGGGTGGAGTCACACAGTAAATAAAGGTCGTGATTGGGCTGTTTGGTTGGCTGATTGAGCCAAGCTAGGTGGTGTGCAATTAAGTTTGTGATCAATAAATCTACCTGTGCGTACATTGTGGCCATTGGCTATGTTTTTACATATGAATTACAAACTGTGAAAATGCTTTCAAATTATTTCCAATGTCTAACCGTGATATAGCCGATTTCATGTTATAGTAGAGCACATTTAAAATGGGGGCCTACTGTACTAGTATTCTTAAAAGAATAATTAAGCAGGTTTATGAAATAATATCACACACGCACGCACACACACACACACAATATTTGATGGTTTAAGAGCACATTTGTATTGTCAGTTCATCTCTTTTACCTGCATTTCATATATACTATATCAGATAATCTGTTCTAATGTCTTATATTATTCACACATAATTGTACTGACAACATTAAGTATGAATCTATTCCATCCTTCACATGCTAATTAGTTACTAGGTGATAATAGGCTGAAGACTATGACGACAGAAAATATATCAACTCTGGATGTTTATATATTCTCATAATTTGTAAAAAACAAATGATACGACACAAGACCAGGACAATAAAGAGATGAATTACAAAAGGCAACACTAACCATGCAGTTCATGAAGAGACAATGTGTGAAAAAGTTTGTCGCATTGTAAGAACGGAGCTTTTAACTCTGTAGCACGTCGAATCTTTGAGGCCGGAAACAGACTTGGATCCTGTGACATCTGAAGATAAATATTGTGTACACTGGAAATATCTGACGGGTACATGGATTATTCTGAATTTTCCTCTGTAATTCTTAAAAAAGTTTTTGCCATTTTTATTTTATACACGCGCAAGCATTTATCTGGGTACACTTTGACTACCGTATTCTTCCGTGGATAAACTATAATGCGCAGTTTTTTCGCAGTTTTCCCTGTTTGTTTTTTGTTTTTTTGGGGGGGGGGGAATATATGCCATAACGTTTCTAGATTTTTCCCAGACCTGTTCCTGAGAAAACCAAGTACTTTTTGACTTTGATCGTATCTTTTCTACATTATGCAATAAAATGTTTGATTAACATTTTACCGATACTGTATACGTGTATATATTTCTGTGTATTCCACAGTTTGTACAAAATCATGTGTGTGTTTATTCTGTGTTTTTATGTCCTCGATTAAAGCACCGTCAATGTAAACATCGGGGTATCTAATATGGGCGTCGCAAGTGTAAAGTGAGTGATATTAGGCATATTATTTCCCTCCAGCACACCTCTGTGTCGACGTCATCAGAATGCCATCAAGGTCAGGTCGTACTAGCCAGGTTCGCACATAGATGCTGTCTCCAGATAGAATTGACTGTACTGGATAAAATTTCCCTAGACAATAACTAGAGAAGTTTGCACAATTGTGTTTTGCCGCCTTCTTCGTTCAATTGTGCACTCTTCCTCTTTGTCGATGTATCAGATGCCTAATCCTAACTAATTCAGATAGTTCCCATTTTGGTGACATAGATTTTGTGTTCAACCCTCTTTCCATCCATGATTATCGCCCAAAAGTCTCACAATGTCTTCATGGTGTCTCGATCCAATCGATCAATTTATTTCATATAAATAAATATATTTAATATCCAGTTGCTGATTTTCCCGATTTCTCCAAAACTTGGCTTTCCCAGACATTTTTCTGATCAAAGGGCACAATACATGAAAGAATACGGTAATTAATATACTAATAAGCTGATGAATCAGCAAAATCACACCATTACTGACTGTTGTATGAAACATGAACACTTACAGCTTTAACACAATCAGAGCAAGGCACAAAATAGTCGTATGTCACTCCGTGGAACGACTCTGCTATTATTCCCTCAAATACTTCATGTACCATAAATTTGACATTCTCTGGTCGAGGTCCTTGAACCTTTATGTAGACATTGTTCTGACTGAAAAACAAATAATTGATTTATTAGTTGTTAGATTTTTAGTCAAATATTTTATTATTACGAACATCACAAAGAACAAAACAATATACGAAAAACAGATAATACTTAAGAGTGAAAGAAATGGGGGGGTCCATAATGAAAAATCCTTAATTTAGGCGATTAATTTCTTTGATTTATGGGTTAAAAAAAATAATTTCACCAAACAAAATGTGGCTGTCTGTTAGGAGAGAAAATAAAATGTTACCATAAAGTCGGATTATTCAGCTTAATCAAATTTTTTTATTAGATCAGCTGTATGTATGAATGAAACTTGGGGAAGAAACATCTGATATTTTAGTCGATAATCATCATAAATCAGATGGAGAATATTCAATTGTGTATCACATGAAATGAAGAAATTAGTTGATACACATCAAGAGATAAATAAAGGCACCTTTCTTGGAAATCTCACAAATTATAAATATTCTCTTTGTTTAGTAAACTTTGCTGTCTTTTATTATCAACAGCAGATGAACTGGTCCATGTTTAGTTGTTTAGTCTCGGCATTAGTCATGTATGAGATATATATAGATGATTGGGGTGAATGTCTAGAGAATCACATCTCAGGAACATCGGTATGAGCCAGATTCTAACCCACAACATGAAGATTTGCCACACATCATTTTAACCACTGGGCCATCGGATGGCCTTGTAAAGCATGTGAACTACGATTAATTAGAGCATCGTAAACATACTATCTAAATATGTTTACCACGATCTTGATGTTCATAACATGTTCAACAAGTTGTTATTTGAATCTTGTACGTTTATGCACCTATTATTCATCATGCATACAATTGTACAAATGTAGCCAGAATTAATTGCATTAAGTTGCATTGGTTTTAGCAGTTTAAGTTTTCACGCCGAATTGTACACTCATTGTGTACTTGGTATTACTTGTTCGTTGCTCATTGGCCCATTCGCAGGTCACATGATTTTCCTCAGCACGTCTTTTGGTGGAAAGTTCAATAGCATATTTGACTCTGGGATGACAAGACTTGCTGGTTGTTTTCGTGGAGGATGTCTGTTTGAAAAGCACCGAGATCCGGGACGTGGCCGGCTTGGCCCGGCCGTCCCGGATTTCGGCCTTAGCTAAGCTCTCTCTTTCAAAACTCAGAACTCATGTAGTCTTGAATCTACTTTATTCCTATAAATTCTACAAACTCTACTCGAAACTGTACAAAAACTATACACTCCTCGAAAATCTCCACTCCTCCGAAACACTGGCAAAACAAATCTACAAAAATCAAGTATATATATATATATATATATATATATAGGGAATTGTCCCCTCAGCACTGTCAGCTTTGTTGTCAGGAAGACTCCAAATGGTCACCTGGTGCAATCACCGCTGACTTGGCTGAGTTGAAGACAATCCCCCACTAAAAACTGCCCCCACACATCCAAACAGGTATATAAAGGGGAATTCTCCCCCCCCCCCAGCACAATCAGCGTCTTGTCCAGTGGAGACCCACATGTCCCTTGATACAATCTCCACTGACTTGGCTGTACCATTAAAAACATTCACACATTCAACCCACACCACGAAAACATCAATAGAGTAAAAACCCAATCAAACCCCGCGGCTACGACATCTACACCCGTGTGATCCCAACAACCTGCTGGCCACAAACTGCCAAGCGGCACGGAACGGGTGACCACCGACTTCTTTCGCACTTCAATCAATTGGAAAACTATGGTTTCACACCCATTTGACCCCACAATTGGTCGGCCACAAAATTTAAGCGGCATGAATGGATGATCACTAATTCTTCCTAACACCAATCAAATCGTTAACAGGCCATGACTTTACATGTTGTGTTTCGTTCCAGGGTTGGTGCATTTTACTAAATTATTTGTGTATGGTGCTGTGTTTCACACATTAAATATCCATATGACGTCAATGCGAGCCATTCAATTATATTTACACAATTATAATTCTGATATATGTTTTATATTCACAGTAGTCTTGGTAGACTGACTCAAACAGATGTGTATGAGGTGTACATAGCTAATCAATGTATATTTATGTTTATAGCATGTATTTAAACTACATTTACCAATAAACAAACAAACAAAATTAGTGTTGTAGTGATGCTGACAGACATTCAAAGACACAAACTCTCACACAAGTACTTTATACAACAGGCCTCAGGTTTCTTAAGTACACAATAAAATAAAGCTATCTAAACAGTCTGTTTGGTCGAGTGTTTTCTGATATTTAACAACTAAATGTAGATTAAATAATAGTAATTCACTATTGGAGTACAGACAGTTGCTCAGCCGTACAGTTGCTCACCCAGACAGTTGCTCACGAAACAAAATGAAAAGGTGGACAGCTGGTCACCAGTGAATTTTTAATGAGGAAAAATAAAAATAAATTAAATGATTTTTAATTCAGAAATATATTTCTTAGTATCCTATTACCTATATCATTATTGGGATGAATATTACCAATTATTAGGGAATTCAAGTTCAGAGATTATTTTATTTTATCTGATTAATATAATTATGTGAATTTCTTTCTCTCATTAAAAATTCACTGGTGAGCAAGTGTCCATTTTTTCATTTGCTTGGTGAGCAAGTGTCCGGGTGAGCAACTGTCCTACACCCTCACTATTAGCCTAATCTAAAATAAATTGATGTTTATTTATTTCAGTGACTGATTGCATAACAAACTTGTGTACAGAAATGTATCTGAATTTAGCCCAGAACAGTTCTTAATAATCTTATTGCTATACCTTAACTAAATATATAGATATATAGTGCACTTTATTAATGTTTTGATCTAACCTGCAATTTTCATGGATAGGATAACCTCTTCATATATAACAGATATATACACAGTAATTTATTACTCAATTTAACTTTAGAGCAGTTTTCTGCAACCCTTGCTGGTACAAGTCAAGTTATTAAATCTATGCTATTATTATTATTATTATTTTTCACTAATATCCATACTAATCTACTGAAATCTAAATACTGTTTTTCTTTAGTAATTTCACCATTTATTTATTTGATGGATGCAGCCACAGTTTTTAAAGTACTGTGAAACATAGCTGGCAGGAAAATAATGATGAATGCAGAACAAAAACTATTCTATTTTAAGGTCAGTTAATTGGGTTGCAAACAAAATATAAAAACAGGCTTACCTGTGTGTCAGCAGAGCTCTGTGCATATTCTTTCTCAGCAGCGAGCCATTCTTCCACATAATAGAACTCTCCGAGAATTGATAGAGACGCACCTGTGAGAGAGAGAGGAAGGTTAGACTTAGTGTCAGATAGACAATTCAGTAACTCACTGCAACAAACTAAAATGGAATGTGAAAAACTCAGTCAGTTATCTATCATTCAATGAGATTAAAATTTCACCTGTAAATTTAAGCTTGCCTAGCTGATCTGTAATGATCAAAATACCTTTTCAGGGATCAACTCATCATTGTGTTTAGCTACAGAAATTGGTTGTTTTCAGGGAAGTTCAAGTGATATTTAAGTTGATGTAAAATGGAAGCTAATCTGTTCTGAACAGTTTTCTTATGTAGCAATGGCTCCTGTGCCAGTCTGTATACTTCAGAATGTTGCTTGTTCTACACAGAATTGGCTAGGATTTCATCCAAAACCAGCCACATTTCTTATAATGATTTCTAGTCAGAATTAAGTGTTTTGCTAACGTGTCACTCTTTCTCAGATTAACCAGTATGCAAATAAGATGTTAAATAAATAAATCCACTCATCAATATTCATGACAATTACATATGGGACAGATTTTTAACTAATTAACACAGATCACATGGTTTGTTTTCTTAATATGCTGGGTTGCAATCATAACATAATCATAATGTATTATATGGCTTCATATGACAATATTGCAATATTCTGGTTTGACTGTATGATGATGATCTGCACTTCTTTAACATCAAATATCATGGTCAGCATTTTTGCACCAAACATATTTTGACTGATATTCCTTGGACACCAAACATGATATCTTAAGGACTTTAATGTCTATTTTAACAACATAAGTTCCATATTTCTCGACAACATCATTCAACATAACCAACCTGAACTCTGTTAAACAATCCAGCTGGAAGATACTCAAATTTGTATAACATCTTGATCTCCTTAAATCCAGGCTGAGTGCTGACTTCAGGCCAGTCAAAATCTGGTTGTTTGGCTGGCAGAAGGCACGGGACAAGGTTCGCCTTTTCTTCCTTCAGTGGGAAGGTCAGGTTGAACTCTTCCGTCAGACGAAGTAACCAGAAGTGAAGGCCTTGGTCGAAGTTTTTCCACACTTTATTGACATCTGAGTGAAGCAGCTTGCCATCCTAAGTGAGATTAATGTAATGTTACATTATGGATCCATTGTAACATTATGATTAGAGAAGATAATAAAGATTGCTGTTGGATGTCTAACAGATGAGACAAGCTAATTAACATCGGACTGATTTAAGTTTCCATTGTTGGCGTAGTTAACTCTCAAAATAGAGAAAACCACAATACAATTATGTTTTAATGATAATAATAAGAATGTTGATGTATATTTACTAAAGTGTTCTTACTAGTAGGAGCCATTCAAAGGCGCTATACAGTGATAGATTTTAAAAGGTATCTAGGTCAACAGTCCAAACTGTTCTGACAACTAACTATGTCAACAGTCCAATGTTCTAACAGCTAATTATGTCAACAGTTCAATGTTCTAACAAGTAACTATGTTAACAGTCCAATGTTCTAAGAAGTAACTATGTTTAACTATGTAACAGTCCAATGTTATGACAACTAACTATGTCGAACACAGTCCAATGTTATGACAACTAACTATGTCAACAGTCCAATGTTATGACAACTATGTCAACAGTCCAATTTAATGACAACTAACCATGTCAACAGTCCAATGTTATGACAACTAACTATGTCAACAGTCCAATGTTATGACAACTATGTCAACCAGTCTAATGTTATGACAACTAACTATGTCACCAGTCTAATGTTATGACAACTAACTATGTCAACAGTCCAAATTGTTCTGACATAATGTTTATATACAACTTCTTCATCTAAAAGACAGTAAAGTATCTAATCATAAGGTAGGTGCATCAAAGATGATATCATTGTACACTGACAATGACATGTATACAATATGTCATTAGCTGTATTCCCTAAACAACAGCCCAATATTCCGTATTTTATACATTTACAGCCTACAGGCCTACAGTCCATTAACCTAGACGTCCAGAAACTTGAGATGAGACCATAAATAAACGATGACAGTAGTTCCTTTTAAAAACAGTGAATATTTAAATACACGTTTATTTGAGCTATTCTGATCCTCATTGGTGCCCTTCTATCATTCAGTCAGATATACTATAAGTACAGAAACATTGAGCTGTCTGAATAATGTGATGTGAAACTGTCTCAGTAAAATAAACATCAGTGAAGTAGAGTGTCTGAATAAGTTAATTATGGCACTGAATCATTTTAACATCTTATTGCAGAAGAGTAACATTTATAGATCTCAAATATATTAAACTGTAACTAATACAGGGGGAGTGTGGCATCTAATTTCAACAGCTAAATAAATCCAAGCTAATAAACATTTCTTTTGTATGTCATCCTTATAATAGCACAGTACAACTTATACTTAGAACATGCGTTACTATGATATGTCATGCTATTTTTATCAACACCATCATCCTCATCATTGTAATCATCTACTTCATCATCATCATCATCATCCTCATCATCATCCAGCCTTTTCAGTAGGGGATAGAGTAGACGATCCCTCACAAAAAGTAGGCAACAGCTCACCTCTGGTGGCCTGTAAAAACACTGCGACGCCATTGCCACGACGTTGCTGGAGGGATGTATGGATGTGGCGATGGGGAGGGGTAGTAAAGGGCTGGCAGTGGGGTAGTGGTAGTCACAGTAACACAGTAGTGGGCCTTCTCCATTAGAATGGTGGGTATGGGGCTCTCCCTTGAAAAAGTTGGAAAAATTTGTATTTGGTGGAATCTAGGCCAAATTTTCGTCAAAATCAAATTAGCCGACCAATTTTCTGCCGATAAAATGGGTGACGAGGGACTGTAAAACAGATGACGTATAGCGTCAGATGTCGGTTGTTATTGAAAAGGTTGTCATCATCATCATCATCGTCGTCATCATCATTGCCATTGCAAACTTGTAAAGTGTTCTTTTCACACACACAAGAAAAACCTCTTCAAAAGTTCCTTATGCAGGATGTACTAATTAATTTACATTTATACCGAGATTACAGATTTGGTGCGAGGATGTATGCAATATTGTGGAGGATTGGATCCAGATCCATTTCCCGGAGTTGGTCAGATCAGTTATAAACAGGCATTAAACTCAACCAAACACAAATACAAGATCATAATTCAGCCTCTTTATTCGCAAGTTTAGTGAGAGTAATTTTAGAAACGTTTTACGAATCTGAAGAACGGCAGGTCAAATGGTAAACTGCGACTGGTTCAACAGTTTCAATGAGTGGATTTCTTTTGCTCTGGAGAGAAGTATTGACAATAACTAACCTTAATTGGAGTGTCGTGTACGGAGACCACGCAGGCCATGGCATCTACAATCCATTGCGGATTGATGACGACCCGGTTCTTGAGAAAATGGTTCTGGAAATGTTGGACCGATCCGAGCTCATGCAGAAATTGGACTGCTTCTTTTACCTGAAGGATAATCATTAATATTAAATTTTTATACGGAAAGGTGTACCTCATAAACAAGTAATCAGGTCTAACTGGTATTGTTGGGGATCTAGATTATCCGTGTGCAGTTGACCTTTTGCTAACATAACAGATATAATAATAATAATGTATATTTAATAAAGCACCTATGTTAAGATATCAATATTATTACTCAATCACTTTTCTAATTTGATTTAATCAGTATAGTATTATATTGTCTAATCAACATTATATTCAGTGTAATATCTGATATCTGACAAATATCTCTAAAGAGTTGATTTAATTATGATATTGAAATAAAATTTAATAAATCTCTCTCTCTGTCTCTCTTGATATATATATATATATATATATATATATATTTATATATATATATTGAGCCATGATGGTGCAGTTAGTTAGAGCATGAATCGTGGCCAAAGAGTTATGGGTTTGAGGTTCTGTAAGTTGCAATGCTGTCATGTTGGCGACTGGTTCACTCATCCATAAAATGAGAACCTGACAGGACGTGATAGGCATGTGTTTGAGTAATGCTTTGCGACTTTAATGGCAGCATGCATTGTATGCTCCTGTGGAAGTTGAGAAATGTGCTGGGTGGAAACATGTCTGAGTCGCAGCTAATAATACTGTAGAGCACCTCAGAACAGGGTTACCTGGTTCTGGCACTATAAAAACATGCATTATTACATATATTATTATTATATATATATATATATATATATATATATATTTTATAGAGATAATTCAGATCTGATACTTTTATATTTCAGTCAGCTTTTCATTAGTTCTGGTTGTGTATTTTGTTTATGGAGGAACTCATTTATTTCAAAGAACCAACTTATTTTATTTCTAAAAATATTTCTAAGCAACATTTGGCCTTAGAGCAATTTCGGTTGAATAAGGCGCTATATAAAATACTATTATTATTATTATTATTATAATATTATCATACATTAGCAAAGTGGCAGATTTACGGACATTTAATTACATATTATTTATGATTATTAAAATAATATATGGACTATCAACAATAAATATAACATGATACCAGCACCAGCATGTTGGTACAACAATTATTGACTGAAACTGTGTTGACATTGTTCATTTTAATTCAAAGATGACATTTAGATTAATGTTTCAGATCTAGACGTGATTGTATTGTGTGGAATATTGCAATTAAATTGACTTCTCTATTAATGGTTTCCAGTTCTACTGCGGCATCTGAGTAGAAAAAACTGAATTTTACATCGGACCGCACAATAATAACAGTTGATATACCTCTGGTTTGTCAACAATACCACACTCCTCGGCACAGGATTCTATCTCATCCCATGTTAGGTTATCATGTTTGGTCTTCTTCCTGTAGAACAGAAAATAAATATATATAGAACAATAAAGATAGAAGTCGCTTTGTATTATCACAACATTTATAACATGATATAAAATGTTTATATTGCACAGCATCCATACCAAGATGAATGAATAGTATATTTCATTTTAAAACAAATGCAGACCTGATATTATTATTTAAATAAGCATTAAGATAATATATATATATATATATATATATATATATATATATATATATATAGTATACTTATGAGTGTACATATGAATAAATGTATATGACATGTAACACTATGGCATAGACCTAAAACACTAAATGGTGACAGTGCCTCAGCAAAACAAATTGATGGTATGTTTGGAAGAGAAATTCTTGAAGAGTTGCAATGTTTTTAGATGTTACATCAATGAGTGAGTGGGTGACGAAATGTATTTAGCCCCAAAGATTGGGTCACATATGGTCAATTAGATGTTTCCGCAGGAAGTATCACCAGGATTTGAATCTTAACCCGAGGGTTTGTAACACCGCACTCTACCTACTGCACTAAATCAGAATAAACTAAATCTTGAAAAACAGCCATCAATGAAATAACAACAAAAGTTTGTATGCCACAAACAATTACACACAACAATGACATGACCTTCGCACGTCTAAACCTAATCCCATCGACATGATGATGTAGAGTGATATGACTCGGTAACCTGATAGACAATCTTTCACCTACACTGATACTTACTGTAACATGCTTTTCTCGAAGTTCAGCCAAACCTCGGGTATCCTCTCTCCCATGTATTTCTCTAGTAAGGCAACTGACACGATCATTTCGACCAATGAACTGATTCCCTGATAAAGGAGAATGAATATTGAGAAACTACGAGAATGATGATATGAAATAATAATACTAATCAGACGTGGGGTCGATTCCATTTGGTCAATTCCAATTCTACTCAATTCCATTTTATCAATTCCAATTCCACAACAAATTTATCAATTCAATTCCAATTCCAAATGTTCCAATTCCGTTTTTTACTGACTCTTTTTTATCTACTACTCCGAGTAGTTGATATTCCAAGTAGGATTGTCATGGAAGAAATATTTCTAAATTAATAAATTAAATGATAAGTTAATTTGTGGATTTAATTTTTTTGTAGGAAAATTCTAAATTTGTCAATTCCAATTCCATTTTTTTTAACTAGTCAATTCCAATTCTGGAACTGACCATCGATTCCAATTTAGCGTGTCTGCTACTAATATTAATAATTATAATATGAAGTGAGCTTTAAAACACATGGAATAAACAACAGTGAGCACCTAAATGATTATACTTTGCTGGCTACCTCAAATGAGGGATATGCACAAGGTCTGTAATTTACAGCTTCGCTGCATGAACTAATTCTAAATAAATTTAGAATTAACAATATATGGCATATTCGATGGAGAAAACCTTGCCATTTGCTCGGCTGGATGAAAAACTCCTCCTACTATAGCACCACAGAGAGAATTCGAACCTTCCATCTCCAGCACAGCACGCCACGACCATGAGTAAGTAGTCCCATGTGCTCTACCCATGAGGCCAGAGAGGCGGGAATGTAAGGAACTTATTAACAGTGATATCACTCATACTGTAGCTATCATTAATTAGGCATCCAATGAGATAATTTACATCATATAATGGTTCCAAGAGTCAGCCAAGGAACTAGTATTTTTCGGGACATTTCCAAGACAAAATTACCATTTTCCAGGACAAATTATACCAGATTTAAAGGTAATAAATCAAGGCGTGTGAAAAAGCATATCACATTTATTCAATGTATGATTGATTATTGAACCACACTTTTATTTAAATTTTAACTGACATGGGATATCAAGATTATGTACTGGTACTTTGTTTCTTCTACAATTGAAGTTTTCTTCTACAGACGTAATGTTTATTCGCAGGCTTTTTCACAGACAATATTTGTTCCAGGACAGTTTCACATTTTATCAAATTCAAGGACATTTCCAGGAGCTGAAAAATGAGTTTATTATTTTGCAGGTTTGCCAGGATGCTTGGGAACCCTGTACTACTACTGCTACTATTACTATTACTAATAATAATAATAATTATTATTATTATAACATAATAATAAATAGGCTGAAACTAAATTTTCTTTATTGAGCTGGCTATTTTTAAGAAGTTAGAGAAATATATATAATCTAATGCCTTCCGAGAAGTTATTAATTTAACCAGATTTAAAAGTTGTCTGGTTGAATGAGAACCGGCCCCTCCTCAACTATAATGCCACATTCAGGAAAAGAAATCATCCTCCCATAGACCATCTCTTCGACTTTAAGCAAGGAATCTTGTATTCTTACTCACCCAATGAGTTGAGCGATGTTTAATAATACAGAATAAATGATAATCATTTCATGATACACCTATTTATGTTTTTTGTTTATCTTACCATTCCACTGAGACAACTGATTTCATGAAAGCTTGTTATCTGTGGATATTTCTCCATTAGGTCTTCTTTTGGCAGCCAATATTTCTCTACCTGTATAAACAAGCCATAGATTAATATCTGTATTCAACACCTCCATGTATACATACATATATCATAATACCATGGCAATCATATAATACAGTGATTTAACATTTATCTAACTTAGTTTGAAAATAATGCGTAGCTTAAATCTGTATGTAGTAACTCGCCATTGAACCACACGCACGTGTTGTTTGTTGCGAGCTGTGGTATCATATGGTATGTGTTTTACATGCTTCCGCTTTTTGTACGAAGCCTGCATGTAGCCACTTTCCTGTGGGTGTGACATATTTGTTGCATACGAAAAGCAAATTAGCTGGTTCCCACAGGCTGATGAGTAGCTCAGACACATGCTTAGGTATACGCATACATGTATCAATATGTGGAGGTATGGAACATTTTATATTTAGATTGATGTATGTATAGTTGTATTTAGATTTATGGAGATAGGTCTCAAAAGATGTTTATATATGTTGATGCTCTGTGCCTGTTGCCTCTCTATATGTATCCTAAAACGCACACACAGACACAAAGGCACACATAAAAACGAACTGACACACCACCACTACCTACCTGATCTCTGTGTGTACCGACCACCAAGATGGGAGCTTTAGGTGCATGACACGCTATTGAGCTGAGCCAGAACTCTAGACCGGCGTGCTCGTAGCCAAGTCTGATGTTCCACAGTAACAAGTACACAGCACGATTAGACATAAAAAACTGAAACGAAACAAATCCAATAACATAACGTAATTAACGAGTGGTGCTCGCTGGCTCACACAAATATCAATGAGAAAGTGAAGAAATGTTCGTAGCTTTATAAGGAGTTTTATTGTCACTGAAAAATGTTTGATTGAGAGTGAGACAATATATGAAGACAACTTTAACAAGTAAATTTTTAAATAACTTGTTATAACAGGCTTTAGAGAGATCTTATTGGGGCAGCTCTGTACATTAAGACTTAATAATAGCATCTTGTTACTTATATAATATTGTTATTTAGGAAACAAATTTCACTCATTTTTCAATGTTAATATCAAATGATGTAGAAGATGGCATTATATTCAACAATAACTCTGAAAGTTGCCCAAATAATATCAGTATCTGCCCAACATTTAGAAATATTACCTTGGCTCCAATATAACATGACACACAGTTTATAATCGGACTAATTATATTACAATAAATTATCACTAAAATAGATTAACATGTGTGCGTGTGCAAGTGTGTGTATCAATATATATCAATATAACAAACTTCAATTATTCAAATTCTGATAGTATAAATGTTTGTTTTGAGTTCTGGTATGTAGCTTCCTCATTTTATATTTCTATTTCATTTTTATTCGTTATATTTTGTTTTTGTTTTCATCCATCCCCCCCCCCCCCATGATTTTCTCATGAAATTTAGACCAGTCACAAAAATGTTACAATCAAAACTTCCCGAAAATGGAATTCTATTTTAAAATTAAAAAGCTTAACCCATTTACAATGGGAATTTTATTTTATATTTAAATAAATTTAAATATGTTGGGAGATACTAATTTTGGCAAATGGACATGACTTTGTTGATAAGCATAATTCGGAGTGTGAGAATAAAAAAAAGAACGTTTTTATTTTGGTAGTCAGTAATTGGCTTTTATCATTAAAAATCACCTTACACATCAATATGTAAATATATCACAAAATAAACAAGATTTCTGGGCAAAACTTCCTTTCCAATTGCCTCATTATCATCATCAGCCTAGACAGAGCAGTAATGACTGAACCCAATAGATCGATCCTGCTACGCATTCGCATTTTGATCCAAGATGGATTTAAACACTCGGACTGAGCCCGGAGCATGGTCAATCTAGAACAAATTCACATATTTTGATACGTGAATCTATTCTGAATAAAGACAGCATGTTTTGATATACAGATATATGTAAAGAGTGCCCTAAAATATGAACTCATTGAAGTTGCTATTAAAATAACAAATCGGATCCAGCCATCTTTTTGGTCAACGGTGCAACAGGCACATTATTTTTTTGTGAATTAAGTTGATTTATTCAGTACACAAATTATGTAAACTAGAGATGTGGCTGTTTTATATTTCTTTCACACTTGTCAAAAGAATAGTGTATTTTATTCTGAAATTTGTGTAGGTTAAAATGTAAACAATCATGCTGAAGAAACAATGATGTCAGTGTGGCTGTTGTGTGAAAGCTATGAATATTCAGTATCACATGATCACTGCTGCTGCCGATATCAAGTCACGGGGCAAAATGAGATGGGAACACAGCTTAACAAGGCTCCGCTTTTATACAGCTATATGTAAATGAGCTGGCTTATATATTGCACATGTTTAATATTGAATGTAAATATGGGGAAATATAACACTTTGCTTACCTTTTGTGAGACAACAAAGTAAACACAGTTAGATCTAGGAAATATCCAAGATCGAATGGAACAAAATGTCCATTTGCTTACGTTGTTGAAAAAAACGTGCGATGGTCATTTCCCTTATAATCTGAGATTCCCCATAAGCAGTCATAGTTTTCTAACATAACATCGAGCTTCGGTCAATTTCGTCTTGGTATCACAGTCATAGCAGGATCGGTCTATTGATGATCCAGACAAACAATTTGTCAGACCACAGCCATGCACCTGTCATGCTATCTGGATCATGTATCAGGATCATTCTGTCAAAAATCTAAATGGCAGCTAAATAATAATAATAATAATAATAATAATGGCCGAAATGACAGTTATTTCACGTGGCTTAGCTACCCCAAATGAGGGAGACGCACATGATCTGTAATTTACTGCTTCACCATGGCAACTAATTCTAAATAAATTTTGAATTTACAGAATTTACAGTAGATGGCATATTCAGTGGAGAGAACCTTGCCAGTTGCTTGGTTGGCTGAAAAACTCCTCCTACTATAGTCCCATGGCCGGAATTCGAACATCCGACCTCACGCACAACACGACCATGAGTAAGAAAGTCTCACACTCTTATCCACTAGGCCATAGAGGCGGTTAAATGTATAAAACTTATATTGTTTCAAAATTTTATTCTCACATTGTGCAACACTTCCTACCTGATGTGTGTTGTAGTACACCGTCTGACCAGCGAAGTCCCATATGCTGAATGTGATTTCCTTCACCTTCCAATCGGTGATGTCGATGCCATCAGTAATACCCTCCGTCACAGTGCCATATCTCTGAGCAAGATGCTGATCGAACTCGTCTTCGTCGTCTACTCGCTTCAAGTACTGGTTGCGCAGAGATCGCACCAAACTGGAAATAAATCCAGGTTTCAGCAATTTGAAACAATTAAGATTTCAACCCTATCATAAACACTTAAATAGGATATAGCACCTCAAAGCAGTGATATAACTCACAGAGGTGATGATGATTGATGTTTTACGGTGACCTTTGTGCACATGGTAGGCTAAATAGGCCGAGCGACCTCTAAAGGTAACGAAGCGAAGTCAAAGGTGAAACAACCTTCAGATATGCCCATGCCGAGATTCGAACATGGGTGGTAGTGATCTGTGGTAGTGATTATTGTTGCCAATAACAACATCATCACTTCAGTAATGATCACTTACCTAGTTTTACCAGCTCCTCCTAAGCCAACCATCATTAATTTGGTACGTTTACACTCCACGGAACCGAGCTTGATACGTCTAAGATAGCCGTATACAGCCTTAAATCCTCTGGCTACTATCTCCCTAGGTGGCGTCCTTAACAGTGGACAGTCTCGAAGTGACATTACTAAAGACAACCACAAATTAATAGAGATCTATTCAGAATATCCATGATATACACCTAAAGGTCGTTAACATAGTGAGTATTTAAATAACCTTTCACAAAGAAATTTACATAAATTTATATAAATTTAAAACACATTTTTCAGCTATAACACTACAATATGAAGTAATGAAACATAGAAACAAGCTCAAAGTCTGCTTAGATTTATTTTGGACACACACACACACACACACATGCGCACACATGCACACACACACACACAAATTTGTTATTAAACTTCCAAAGATAACAACAAACATTTCTCAGGGTATCTAAGCTAATATTTTAAATTATAACACAGATGCACATTAACCCTATCTAATAATATCAGAGGTACTTACAGTTTAGATGTTCCAGGGTAGATATTTCACCTGAAATACTCTCTAGGTGTGGATTGTGTGCTAGCACAAGATTCTCCAGTCTTGTCAGTTGCTTAAACTGTTCACAGACTCTCCTCAAACCTTGGTAACTTAGATTGAGTACCCGTAAAAGTGGAAATTTTGTTGCTCTGAAAATAGACAGCTTCATGAGAAAACGCTAGCAATTATAATTGTAGAATCATGTATTATAACCGTGTTGGAAATTCCCTAAAAACATCATCAGACACCTGGGCTGGCAAGTCTTAAAAGTTGTCAGCCCTGATGAAAAGTTGCCGGCCCAGGTGCTGCAAGAGAATATCAGCTCAGAAACCGCAAAGCAAGCTGGACATGCATGAAAACAGTTGGGGCAATGTATGGGCTAAATATACTAGTACAGGGGCATATTAATTGATCATTTATGCATGATGGAGTGAATAATTGTCAATGGAAATTGGTTCACAAATGTAGGTGTGGTGAGGTCAAGAAAAGAAAAAATAGCCTTAAGCTTATTTTCCCCATGTGAAATACAAAGCAACTAATGATTTAGTTATTAGGCATCCATCTTTATTTCGGCATAAAATATAATATCTTCTTTTCAGGGAGGGGGGTGTTCAATCCCCAAATAATGATGTGCAAGAGTGTGAGATTTAAATTTTGAGGGTAACTATCAGAGCCATGTCTGTAAAAAGATTGCTGGTTGGTTGAAAGAGGAGATTCTATTGATATTTGGCCAATCACCACCATCATACTAGTGCTTCAGATGTCAACAAAAGCATGTGTAAAACATAAACACAATGATGAGACTCAAGTTAATTTCCACCTACATTTGCAGGAAAAAGATGACAAATAAAAATCTGAGTTTGTTCATTGAATAAATTATTGTTTCTTATTATTTTAACCGTTTTATTTGTTGAATATCAGGAGGATCACCGGGTCGGCAAATATAGAAAAAAGTATGCTCGGGTCAAGAACTGTCGGCCCCGGGGCTGGCTCTTATTTCCAACACTGATTATAATAATAATTATAATAATACAGGATTTCAAAAATCAAATTACCCATCTTATTTAAGAAATTTGTATTGTGTGTAAACATTGCATGCTGAATGAACTTTTTTAGTGGTGCAGCCTCCATCCACCCTAATGCTGTAAATTTGGAATAAAGGCATAAAAATGTGTCCATGTGTTTCCCTTTATTTTTCCAAATTTTTTTCAATTCCCTGTGTTTTCCCTGTATTTTTCCAAATTTGTTAATTCCCTGTGTTTTCCCTGTATTTTTCCAAATTTTTAAATTCCCTGTGTTTTGCCTGCAGGGAAACATTTCAAGTCATTTTCCCTGTGTTGTGGATACCCTGTAATAATAATAAATATATTCTTATGAAGTATCTAATCAAATATAAAATACAATAAATGTTAGATAATCAAAGTTAACACAAATGCTACAATCTATCTGAAGTGCAAAGATAACCAACCTAACAGGTTTTTCTATTAATACACCAATACTAACAATTTTTTCAACAGATAAATTTTCAGTTTTTAATTAAAACAATTTAATGTGTTATAACTCCTGATGATGTAAACAATTTATTCAAAACATTTCGTACACAAACATAAATGCCCTTTGTTGTTTACATTACATAATCTTGATAAGGAACTATTGATAATCGAATGATAATCACTTTATTGAGTAGTTTGACAGGAACAATTTGAAATTTAGTACTGAAGGGGTACACTCGTGGAAATAAGTTATTTAGCCTTGGTGCCGGCTACACCGGGGACATACGGTGAAGGGATGACACCCTAGTGATGCATCCCACAAGCACAGAATGTGAAGCTGATCTGAACTCACAATCTGCAGGCTCGCAATGCACTGCCCCCATAGAAAATATGTGTTCTGTTCAGATGAGGACTAATGAGGCAGGAAATAATCAGCGACAGACATGGGGTCAATTCCATTTTGTCAATTCTAATTCCACTCAATTCCATTTGATCAATTCCAATTCCACCTCAAATTTATCAATTACAATTCAATTCCAAAATTTTCAATTCCGACTCTTTTTTTGCTTAATATTTTTTACCATGAGTAGATACTCCGAGTACCTATTTGGAATACATACTCCAAGTAGTTTATATTCCAAGTAGGATTGTCATGGAAGAAATATTTCTGAATTAAAAAATTAAACGGTAAATTAATTTGTGTATTTAATTAAATTTTGCCTGTTCTAAACATTGAACGGGGGTAAATTCCTAAATAGCAATATCTTTATATAGATTACAGGCATGCTATGTGGTTAGCTAAAGAGGTTAGCTAAAGAGGTATTATATCATGTGGTGGATCATAGTCTTGGGTGCATCCCCATGTAAGAGTATATTTTCTAATCATCAAAGGTATGTTTATATTCCATTGCCCAGTAGGAGCCTTGAAAGGAATGTATTTGTTTAGCTCCGCCCAGCAGGGGTCAGACACTGTATTTACTTTCACAACCCTGCTGGGTACTAAACAACTGACATATGGTAACTCAAATGGTTATTAAACAGTTAGGTCTGGGGACAAGCTATAGTAGTCACAGTTTGAGGAGAGGAGGGGCAAACTTTGGCTCCAGATTGGCATTCCCGGTGAGATGATAAAATTAATTAATTCCTAAATAGCAATATCTCTATATAGATTACAGGTATGCTATGTGGTGGTGTCACAGTGGCTAAATGCTCACTTTGGGTGCCACAGTTGGTGTGCATATCTGATATATATATATTATATATATATATAATATATATATATATATATATATATATATATATATAAAAGGAACCAAAGCTCTGGATCATTATGGTTCCAGTATATTGGTAACACCACATGTAAGTGTTAACATTGTAAAAATGGTATATTAATTTTTGGATTTAATTGTTTTGTAGGAAACTTCAAATTCAAATTTTCTCAATTCCAATTCAACATTTCTCAATTCCAATTCCTTTTTTTTTAAATAATCAATTCCAATTCCGGAATTGGAATTGACCACCAATTCTAATTCCGGAATTAACTGACTGTAATTGAAGATTCTTTATTAATCAAAACTAAATATCTAAATAAATTACATCCTTCTAATAGAAGCAAACAGATAACTGACAGGTGGTTTAAATAAAACATCATCTTACCCATCTGAGTCACTGAATAATTGTGGAGGGCAACAGCCAAACTTCTCCAGTAATTCTGGCATATCAACTATGATAAACAGAAGATATGACAGCATATTAAAAATTAATAATAACAACAACAGTAATAATAATAAAAAATAATAATAATAATAATAATAATAATAATAATAATAATAAAAATAATAATACAATAACAATGATAATAATAATAATAATAATAATAATAATAATAATAATAATAATAATAATACAGTAATAATAATATAATAATAATAATAATACAATAACAATGATAATAATAATAATAATATAATAATAATAATAAAGTAATAATAATAATAATAGTAATAATAATAATAATGTAGTTTTAGCAAAAGGCAGTCAATTATATAGTGTATAGCAAAATCCTAAATATGAGGTATTTAAACTCAGTTGGTAATATTAAAAGTAGAATTAAAAATTTTGCTAAAAGAAAGATCTTGAAAAGATGAGAACAGAATTGAAACATTTGAACTCAGTTGGTGGAGTTCTGTGAATTTATTGCGCTACCGGTTAGAGCACGGAGGCACCTATTAGTACAATAGTAAATTTGTATTACAGTAAACTGTATAAATTTGGTTTACCTTGTTTCTGTTCAAGTCTAGGAAACATGTTATATAACTCGGCACTGAATTTCTGCACATCTTGATGTTCCAAGGTGGCATTACCCATCGCGTCGAGGGAATTAAACAACAGCTCCAAGTCCTTAGAGAGAGACGAAGATAAGGTCATTAACAACGACAATCTAATTACAAATCAACAAATACACAGCTGTTTATATTAGTTTATTAAACTAGTAGTAAACAAATTTGGCCAATTAGTCATAAATAGACTATTTTATAATACAGTGAGACTCCATTAATCCGACAAGGTTTGTCACAAGATGATATGTCGGATAAACGAACATGTCAGAATGTTGAGTCCTTGACATACCGGTTAGAGTCTGTGTCACACATTTGTAGATCGTAAAGACAAGCCATTAATCATTTTGATGTTTGTTAATTACAGACATTATAAAGAAATACTTGCGTCACTTAGTCCATCAGATTAACTCATTACCTGCTTATTGGAAAATTCACACATTTGTGTTTGTAATTAGCCATGAATGATTATGATTGGCTATTAGATAGCCACAGGCAATGGAAGCATCGTGACTTGGTGTGTATGGTCGAGAGCGATTGTAATTATTTACGATTTAGCAATTATCGCGGGCGGGCGAGTTAATTAACCATTACTGACAACATGTTGATGTGTCTTGCATGACTGAACAAGGGAAATATTTTGGAAACATTTTCATTTTGTCGGATTATTGAGATAATTTTACATTGAAATGTTGGCGTTGGCGAGTTGGAGTCAAAACGTGGAAAATGATTTTGTTGGATTAAAGAGTTTTATAATGGACCTAAATCCATCACAGGCAATAATGTGTCGGATGGTGTATTTGCTGGATAAACGATGTCTGGATTAATGGATTCTCACTGTACCAGGATCTGAAAACCTTTTTTCACCAAACACATTTTGTTTTACTCTTGTGTCCTCATCTTAAATCATATCTTATGGCATTCTGTCATTATATCTTCACAAAATATATTTATTTATTTATTTCTCATTCAA
>JAODUP010000652.1:27500-77500 GCA_025642065.1 Paralvinella palmiformis | reverse complement strand
AAACTGTTCTGACCCAACAGGAGGATCTCAAGATTCGTACAGTGACTGGCACCTTCGGGCAACTCGTTCAGATTGTTGTTTGTCAGGTTTAGCTGGGTGAGCTTAACAAACGATGTGAAGAATTCTCTGGGCAAGTTATTTAAGCGGTTGTTTTCCAGATTCAATTCGGTGATGAGGTGATAGTTCTTGATGAAGAGGCCCATCGGTACGGAGACGAGTTCGCTTGAGGCCAGTAGCGACGTCGCCTGTTTGTGGAGGTTACACTGTGGCAGGCCTTCAGCTACCATCTGCTGGCTCAGCTGTTCGTTCTTTGCCAAAGACTGCATTACTTCAGACACATACTGGAAAATAACAAATTAATGGCTGATTTAACAATATAAATTAAGAGCCTATAGTCTTTCAGACTGAATGTGTTTTTAGGAATATGAATATGTGTGGTGTATATATATATATATATATATATATATATATATATATATATATATATATTTTGGAACTGGCTCAGAGCATCAATACCTCAACATCCTTTAAAACCTACATACACCTCCATAAATCTATACATAAATAAATCTATGTGCATAAATCTATATGCATGAAATAGATAGGGCATACATGAATATTCATTCAGTGACATTAATAAATATATGTGATATATGTAAACAAGTATCTGAGATACTGTGAACGAGATAATTATTGATGACCACACCATCAAATAGTTTACACCAGATCAGACACGAACCTGCCTCAAAGTTTTCCCCGATGACTGCACGAGTTTCTCAAAGATGGATTTATACCGACCAATCAAACTAAAGCCACCAGTAATGGGCAAAAACAAAGAGAACAACTCCAACAACTTCTGCTCGGTCTGTAAGAAAAATGTTATCAATCAAAACTCTAGTCAACAAAATACATCAGAAAATAAGAAAAATGTCTTCGGATATATATTTTTATCTTTGTACATACTATAATCAATTTCTCTTTCATTCATAAAAGTTTTTATTAAACGAGTATTATATGTCTGTGTTACGGTAATTTAATTTGTATTTAATTATTTATTTTATTAATACTGCTATTTTCTACTAATATAAATATTCACATTATAATTTGGTATAGTGGGTATTTTACAGATTTAACATAATTATATTTATAAGGCAGCATTGTATAGTTGTGTGGTATTGTTAACCTGTCTGAAATATTAATACAGATATTAATAAATTACTCAGTATGTTTATTTATGTCTGATATACCATATATACTCGGGTATAAGTTGTACTCGCATATAAGATGTACGTGTATTAGGACCAATAATCCCCCCCTGGAGTCAAACCCGGGTATGCCACATACTAAAATCGACAATATTGATTCAAAACCAAAATATTCATCATCATCACTCGCTTCACTGAACATCTGTTCTATCTGTTTGTGGTGTCATCATGTCATCATACATGTCATCGCCTTCTTTATTGGAGTCAGTGTCAGATTTGTCATACTGTTCAGCCCACAATACATTATCTTCTGTGTCATCTAAATCAGCGACAGCCTGGGAATTCTCCCCAAAAACAAACAATCTGGATCATATAAGTGTTAACGTTGTAAAAATGGTAAATGAATTTGTGGATTTATTTTTTTTGTAGAAAACTTCAATTCAAATTCTAAATTTCTCAATTCCAATTCCACTTTTTTTTAAATAATCAATTCCAGAATTGAATTGACCCCATCCCCCCCCCATGTCTGATCATGATTAAGTTTGAATTTTAAAGACAAAAGAAGAAAAACAACTAATAAATTTGTTTATATATTCATTATTAATGTTGAAAAACAATATTATTGTATTTCTCCCTAAATTAAGCCAAATATTACCTTTATAAGACGCACTCAATTATGGTGTCCATTTTGGAGTATAAAAAATGTGACTTATATGCGAGTATATACGGTATGTGGCAGTTAATACACTCAAAGTGATTAGAGATAATTAATAATAATTATTGACTACATAGATATATGACAGGGCACATTAGAATGTGGACACATATCAGTGGTTTTATACCTGACCTTGTGGGGTTTAGTGTTAATGAATTCAGGGGAGAGTATACAAATTTATTGATATTTGAATAAAAATATATTTATCTCCAGAACTTCATAAGTGTGTAATTATTGGGGCGTGTAGTGAGAGCTGATATGATGAGGTTCTTTACATTACGTGTAGATATTATAATACCTGATACTCTTGTAAGCAAGGTCTGCTCTATGGAAATATCCTGAATGCATTGTAAATCTGAGAATTTTATAAACGACGGACATACTGATTCTATTTAAACTACAAATTAGGGGCCCAATAGAAAGACAGCCATGGCAATTTCCTATCATGTGTTATATATTTTCCCTTTATTTACATATCACTATACAGAAATTGTTAAACAAAAATATTTCAAAGCTGCATTCTTTTGGACACTCTCAGGTTCCCTTCTGAACTAGATTATTTCAATAAAGTACAGTATTTAGTGCCAGTTACTGTCTCTTTGCTTAAATCTTCTATTCTGTTATATTTATAATTGTATATCAACATTATTATTAGTAAAAATATTTACTTCCACATAATAGTATCCATTGTAATTTTCCTCACTAATAGGTAGGACTGAAAAAATTTGATTAAATGAGATATTTTAATTCAGTATTTTGGTCCACCAAACTAAATAGTATATTTTTGGTTTGGATGCTAATCTCCCCCAGTGTCACATTTATTGTATCACACATCATGTACATGACCTAAGTTAAAGTCATTTTGGATAAGTAAATATAAATAATTTGGACAAACAGAAGAAAGTTGTTCAATTTCGTGGACCTTAAGTTATTACTATTTTATTATTATTAAAATTTGTATTATTATTATTATTATTATTACTATTTTTATGGACATTTTAAGTATTTGCTTCTAAAGTTTCTCTCTGGCACTTTTATTTTTAAGTTCAGTCTGGCTGGTTTTGCTCATAATTAAAAATATACATCACGTTTTTATCAAAGTAATTGTTTTCTTGTTATCAGTATATGCTCCTTGACAATATTGTTCATAGTAGTCACAGTACTATCCCAAATTATACAGTACAAAGTCAGTAAAATATTATATAACATGACACGAAAATGTGGTTAACTTTGTTTTCATTTCCAGTGCCTACCTTGGAATGTTCCCATTTCTCTACACCTTTGACTAGCTGCTTAGTCTCACCAGTGAGAAAGTTCTTAATATAGAAAGACATCATATTAAGTATACGTGCATCAGATCTTACAAAACCATCAAATATGAAATATTTCCTCTGTAAATCGAATCTTTTAAATATCAAACAGATTGTAGCCAATCAGACAATAAAGTCTCTGTGTTTACCTTCTGGCGAATCATTGCATTGAGATAAAACCTGCCCATGGCCTGTTTAATTGTCTGGTAGAAGAGAATATCTGTGAAGGATTTTTTTCTTTCTTCAGGTATCTCAGCAAAACCATGCTCAATGATATGAATACTGCTGTTGGCTGTTACAATAAGAAATTGTAATTGTGATAAAATAATTACTTCTAAAATATGTTGTTAACCGATTAAATAATAAAACAGCATAACATATATATATATATATATATATATATATATATATATGTCCAATTAACTGGTTGGGTGTTGTTTACTTGAAGATCAATTATACCCCAGCTCATATTTGAGAACAAACCTTTATCTGGTACCAATTGCTCATATTTTTGCACCACGTTTTAACTGTCCCTACAATCTTGAATATGTGTAGAGAATGACTTAATTAATGATAATTTATTATGACAAAGGACTGATATAAGCTAAATAATGTTGATAACTAATGTACATTTTATTCAATAAATAAATCTATTTTGGTGATTTGAAGCATGGAAGAAGCATCTTTGACTTATAGCCAGTAAAAAGATGTGACATTGATTTAATACATACATCTTTAATAAAAACAACTGAGATCCACTTATATTTGAAAGTTTGAATATCTTTGCCTGATGCCATTCAGTGTATTGATATATTAATATTTTATTTAAGCCACTTTAAGATATGGAAAATTGTGAGCTCTGGATCACACACTCAAAATATAACTTTTGTAACATCTTCAATAAAATAGTCATTTAGAACCAACTCCTGGACCATATCAGATATTAAACAATATAGAGAGATTTAAGGCCTAGCTCTTACCACAAAGTTGATCAGTAAACAATTAGACAACCCCCCCCACACATTTAATGGAGAACTTACCAAGGACAACCACTGCACTTGGTTTAAATGAACAATCGAGTAGAACCAACATAGACAGTTTAGATCAATAATTAATCTTCACAACTTGTGAGCATTAATTTCTATAGGAGGCAGTCAAAGAAGATAAATTATCTCTCTCTGAGTTATCTCTATAGCAGTCATTAACTTGCCACAACAGATGACTCATTACTAATGGGATCAATAATTATAATGGATGATTGTAATATAGAATGTAGACATCATGCTCAATAAACACCATTTTCAACACTCAACTATATATGACAACGTTCCGGAAGATTGCGGTATCTCTTACGATGACGAGGCAGTGTAGTTGCTATAATAACATTTCAGGTTCGAAACTGATCAAAGTTTCATTCTGAAACACAGGTCAGCCATAAATATTTAAATATTATTGCAGAGTATTGCAATTGTATCTTGTTATACATAAACCCATTACTTAATTACTTCGTATATGTTTACGTTTTTAGTCGCTGTGAATGTGAACATATTGTGATATGTATACAAATATCCATAGAGAATTTGGGCTCGGATATTTTGAGTTTTTTGTAGCCGAACTAATTTCTAGTAACCACAAATGGGGGATGTAAATGGAAACTTCTAGTCCATTACTTCATTACCAAGTCATCACAAATCATGTCATAATATATTACAATCTTCCCAAACCTTTACAGACCAATAATATAACGCTATGATGATGCTGATTAATGTTTTACGGCCACTTTTGTGCACAAGAGTAGGCTATAAATGGGCCGAGCGACCTCCAAAGGTAATGAAGCGAAGTCAAAGATGAAACAACCTTCAGATATGCCCACGTCGAGATTCGAACACGGGTGGTATAATATATGCTATGATTGTCTGGTCAAAATATACCAGTTTAAAACATTTCCAGGACTGACACATCACTCGGAAGTAACAAATTTTGTCCCCTGCTTTAGAAGTCAAATTATGGCAAAATGTTCATAAATGATGATTTGGAGAGAGAGAAAAATTCACACTCACCATTATGCAGTGTCAATAGATTGCAGATCAGGTGCAGTTCATCGGAATTGGTAAGCCACATGCTTTTAAGTGACGGATAGTTCAGTAACGTGCTGCTTAAGCCTTTTGGCAGAAGAGCGTATGGATAATCTTTGTTCATCTTCATGGTGCTCTGAGACATATCGGAACTGGCCAGCAGTGACCTCTGTATGTCTAAATTAAACAAACGGAAATATCTGATAGATAAGTAAATTATTATTATTATTAATAATAATACTATTATTATATGTATTATTATTATTATTATTATTATTATGTATTATTATTATTAATCTAATAAACTACATTCAGACCCAATAAGCCTTAGTTAAATTTACATCTGGACCAAATATTTTACTTCATTTGCACATTTATCACCAGAACCTGAACAATCTTAGCACAACTCAAACAATTCAAGCTCCCATGACGATATTTAACTTTAGTACACTTTTATTTATTAATACATCTACATGTACTATACTTATTATTATTATTATAATTATTATTATTATTAAATGTATAACAGAAATAATTGATCAGTAAACAAAAGATACAACTTTAGGCATAATGTTAATAATACAATGAGAACATTTTCAGGGCACAGTTTGTATCCTTACACAGCATATCTTGGAACTAGAATTGAATGAGATACTATTTAAAAGTATCTAGATCAGACAAAAATAATCCTTCAATTCTCTAAATACTCTTATCAGCAAGATGAGGTACTTCTTAAAATCTATTTTATAAATATAAAGCACAAGTATGACTGAGATTAGATTGAGACTATCAACCAACAAATAGATTCCTTGTAGTTACAGGATTCGCAAAGGTCCTTGAAAACTTGGAAAGTCCGGAAATTTGAAAATTTGGATTCCAGGCCTGGAATTTTGTAGAAAGTCCTGGAATTTGGAATTACTAATCATAAGTGTACAGGTATTCGGTCATTACACTTCTTCCGAAATATGGGTGTATTTTTACGCGTTAAAAGTTTGCGAATTCATTGAAAAGGTCCTTAAATTTGACATTGGAAGGTCCTGGAAAGTCCTGGAATCTGAGATGTCAAAATGTTTATGAACCCTGAGTTATCAATAAATATAAAATTCTAAACATAAATAATTCCTATCCTGTTACTATATCGTACCTGATTGACCCCAAACAGTTACTTACATGAAGGACGGTTCTGTTCATTAAAGCATATTTTACTTGGACCTATCCCAATCTGTGCTATATATGTCAATACATCATCATCTAAGACAAATGGCGGCATATCTCCAACTTGATCCTGTTATAAGTAAAGTTAGCAAGGATTTCTAAACACAGGACTGACACTGTGGTCTCTGCATGTGTGTGTGTTTGTGTATCTGTTTGTGAGAGAGAAACACACACACAGAGAGAGAGGGGGGGGACACATACACACACAGAGAGAGGGGGGTAAACAGAGAGACAGACAGACAAGATAGACAGACAGACCCACACACACAGGGAGAGAGAGAGATACACACACACACACATATATATATATATATATATATATATATATATATGCATACACACAGACACAGAGAGTGTGTGTCATGAATAATATTCTGAATTTAGTCCCCTGATAGTACAACCATGATTTTTTATTATCTTGATATTAACTCCCAACAAACACACACACACAAACACACACACACAAACATTTTAAATAGAATGAGTCCTACATAGGTAACTTACAGGTGTGAATGCCGTGTGTGGAACAGGGTAACTTTTAACTTCTTTCAGATATTTTCCCCATCTGAAGACACCACCAGCATAACCTGAAAATGTATATCAATTATGTGCGATCAATTAGCATTCATCACATAGCTGACTCATCCTGAAATACTGACTCTTGAATCATTAGCCAGTAGAGATCTGAATCCATGTCCTAGATATATAAGTCCAAGATGACTCAATACAGTGAGGCTCCATTACTACAAAACAAACATTGTTACCATTGAAAACAAGATCTATAGATAAAATATCTTTATTAAAATATTATCTTTGAGGTCAATGAAATTAACTTATTTTGAAGTCATCATAATGCATCAAAATGAGAGATAATCAAAATTTGTCTTTAAACCATGTTAAACAAAAACACAATATTTTGTATTAAAAGTTAAAACTATTTTCCACATGTACTGGTCATATATATATATATATAATATGTATATATATATATATATATATATATAATATATATATATATATATATATATATAAATAGAATAATGCAGAATTATTTTAGATTAAAAAATTATTGTCTGTGAATGATTTACATCTGGAATGTGTAAAATAAAATATCTCGCCTTCAATCTTCTGCCATTTCTGGTTCAACATGATCACAACAATACACCTGTTATTATGGCCTTCATTTTTAATCTGAAACCTATTTTCAGAGATAGATTAAAATATCTATAGTGTATGTTTCAAAGCACCATTTTAATGTTATATAGAAATATCAGCATGTAAATATTCCTACTGTAAATACTTTTCATCATATCGATGGCCCTCTTGCAGATAAAATAATTTTCTGAAACACCTGATTGTCTTTTTCTGCCAGAAATAATATACAGTTTAAGTCAAGGAGTACTGAGCAGGATTTATTAATATTTAATAAATAAACAATTTCATTTATTTGTTGTGACATGTGTGACTGGTCCGGATATGTCTGCTTTATATTACTTATGGTTAATTAAAAGCAGGTGGAATCAATTCAAAACACTGGCTAGAGACTATATATATATATATAAAAATTTAGGAACACACATGTACCAAACTTTCCCCCGAAAAATTCCAAAAATAAAAACTTCAGCGCTAATCTAAGTTTGAATGAGTTGCACATGTTGATATAGATATTTAATGTTACAGAATAAAAATCATAAAAAGAAAGTCTAATATATATTTTTATCGTTTTCCCTAAAGCTCTAAGGTAATTGACCTGTAACCCCTGAACCGCCTTGTATCTTTAAAATTTCCTTTATAACTAGGGGGGTTTGAATTTTTTTTTTAATGTTTTGTTTTTAAAAAAAAAAATTTTCCTCTTTGGGTTAAAAAAAGGGCCAAAAAAAACCCTTTTCCAATGGGAATTTAAAAATTTCCCAAAAAACGGTCCCCTTGGGAAAAAACCCAAAGTGAAGAGTTGGGAAAACTACCCAACTTAGCAACTGGTCTATTAAAGTAGATGGATATGATTATACTTTGAAGCTAAATGTTTCTGACTGGATGCCCTTCCTGATGTAAACCTTATCTGTCAGGGAAGGATCCTTAACTTTTGAGCCAAAAGTCTGACCAAAAGGCAGCGGTGCTATCGTTAACCTGTCTAAGGTCACATATATGGTGCAGGTAAGGTGCTGGATGCCAATTCAGTATTCAGAAGATTAAGAATATTTATATGGTTAAGAAATCATGTACATTTGTACAGCACCTTTGACTGTCTCCTGCTAGTAAGGGCACTTTATTAAATATACATTATATATATATAATATATATATATATATATATATATATATATATATATATTATATGAGAGTGAGAGGGAGAGGAAGAGGAGAGCATAAAACCTATAATCACACCAAATGACACATGGATTTTAAGATGTATATTAGTTTGGTAATTAAAAGGTAAACTTTTCGCAGTATTTTGACCTGCCAATGTTTTCCAACTTAACACATAAAGAAACCTTAAGTTTGTTTCACTCACATTATAAATGTACGGCTTATAAAGAAATCGCGATAATGACATATTATTAACATATTCTCCAGTAATAAGACATCATTCTTAAGAAAGTTCAAGTTACTGTGATCATTTGGCAAAGATGTCTTCATTAACTATAGCCAATAATGGATAAATAAATGTGACATAAAGGTACCATCACAGTCACATAAGACATGCTCTTTCCGAGGTAAAATCGAGGTAAGGGCTAAAATAGGTGGTCGATTAATGGAGCACTTAAGTGGGTATATATTTATTTAGCAGAAGTTTTCTTATAATATTTCCTTGGAGTAGAAAGGAGACGAGATCTGGACGGTACTTGTTGTGGAAGAATCCCCTCTGATGAACACACGAGGATCGTACAGGGGTTATCCCTCCAATATACCAATCCGTACTTAATCACAATGGTCATAACCCGCTATGTAGGAGACCGTATTTCCCTAAAGATTGTTCAATAAGAGAGATTCTACCATTAAGACATTATCTCCTCAATAACGCTTCTTACTTGATCATTATCACTTTAATTATGCAAATTATCTAAGAAGCATTTGATATGGTTGACCTGTATTGTTTGTGTTATTTGGCCGCATGGTTAATGACATGGTCACTTACCGTGGGGACGCTGTAAGATTTTGTTAACACCATTCGGGACCGCATCCTGCTTGATCAAGTAGTCCATGTATCCAATGGGATGGAGATCGGGATCTGTCCTCACAGTCCAGTAATCGTACCTATTAGTCCATCCATCAAAATGAATCAGGACTGAGCCATCATACTTCTTCATGTCAGCTTTGAAAAATACAGTACAATTACGTTAATTACTATGTAAACACCACCACCATCACCACAACAACAACTAACAACAACAACAACAACAACAGTATATTCTCGCCCTGTTATAAAGTGATCCATGTGGGATCCAGCCTTTTCAATAGCAGCCGACTTCCGATGCTATACGTTGTCTATTTTCAGTCCCTTGTCCCTAATTTGGTTTTGGCAATTGATGTGTTAGTGTGACTACAACTATCCCATGGCCTGAGCCCTTCACTACCCCGAGCCTCCCCGCTTCCCTCAGCAAGGGCATCACAGTGTTTTTACAGGCCACCACAGGTTTTGTAAGGGGTCGTCTACTCTATTTCCTACTGAAAAGGATTGGGATTTACCATAGCAGATTATGTTACACGTGAACCATGTTAAAAGTCGTCAAACTTTATCCATTAAATTCTACCATTTACTGATACGTTGCTGTTATATCATTGTTCCAAATTTGGTCTGGTAATAAGTCATTCAGGTTTCTTTGCAATTATATTTTCTGACACGTGGCCTTAAACATTCATCCACGAATGATTCCAAATCTATTACATATATATGAGTTTACTTCTGTAAGTTCAAACTATCTATATTATTTTATCTCAAATCTTCCAATCTTTTGTTTAATCTCGACTGTGGTTACATTTGGAGATAAAATTGGATAATTAATACACGGTAAAATCCTTGTACATTTTTGTGATGTAAATAATCTTAAGTTTAATTTTATCCAAAAATGACAATGCAGTAACAATGCAGTATATGTAAATATATATCGGTTGCAGTATCCTGATGGCTTCTAAGACATCATCTATTATTTTCAACAGAACACTACAAGTAGAATTGAACTGAAAAATTAAGAACAACCCCAACATTCCCGATAGTCATGAAAAACATCCAAACTACAAAATGAATTAAATCCCAACTGAACATTGATTTAACACTGTGACAAATCTATTTTCGTACAACAATTGAAATCATCACAGTAAATAACCACAACACAATATCTGGCTTCTAAAACATGGTATAGTGACACCCCAAACAAAACACACTCACCGACTGTGGCCACACATATTAGATTAGGATTCATTTTGTCAACAGCCTCGAGCCTCATTCCAATTTGCCATTTGTTAGCAAAAGAAAAATGGTCCTAAGAAATAAGACAAAATTTTCTTAGTCCAGTTCCAAATAAATTTTTTGTTTAATTTGAGCATATATATATATATATATATATATATATACACACATATATATATATATATTTTACTTTTTAAAATCACTATATGTGTGTATGTGTGTGTGGGGGGGGGTATGTGTGTGTGTGTTTAAACATGCTATTTCAAAGTAATCATATCTGGTTCATGTGATGATGATGATTGATGTTTTTCGGCTACTTTTGTGCACAAGTTAGGCTAAATGGGCCGAGCGACCTCCAAAGCTGATGAAGCGAAGTCAGAGATGAATCGCCCTTCGGATATGTCCATGCCGAGATTCAAACTCGGGCGGTAGTGATCTGTGATCCAATGCGTGACCAGTTTAGACCACGGAGGCACCCCATATCTGGTTCGTATAACAGTATACTTAGAACTAATGAATGATATGGCTCTTTGCCAAGTAGCAGTTTGTCACATGGTTACTTATAAATATCTAAAGCATTGCCCATTAAACATTGTATTTTCGTCATTCCTTACAAACTTAACTTACAAATACTATTTCACCGGGATTATGATGATCCAGATAATCTAGCTTTAAAATTGTCCACATTTAGTAAATGAAAATAAAAATATCTCACTTTTGGTCGTCACTAAAACACTGACCATGACATATTATTTGGGGTATTATTATATTACATAATTTTTTATACAATGCCTTTGATTAGCTCCTGCTAGTAAGGGTGCTTTATTAAATATACATTATTATTATTAAATTATATATGACACACAGGGTCATATATGACACACAGGGTTATATATAACACATAGGGTCATATATGATACAATCAGGGTTATATATGACACACAGGGTCATATATGACACAAAGGGTAATATATGACACACAGGGTTATATATGACAAATAGAACAATATGGATAAGAATCTGTGCATTAGTTAATCACTTCATTAAACAACAGATCTGTTTATGTTATAAGAAAATCCAGATCCAAACTCAAAATCTACATAATATCTCAGAATCTTCCTCAGTCATACAATTATTTTTATATTGTGAGGACCAGGAGGAGATCATTTAAGTCATAAGCTCTATAAGACAGATTAGAATGGTTTGACACATTTCAGTGTTTTATTAATAGGCTCAAAGTCAGTGAATTGAGTTGAGTTCAATTGTTTAGCCCGAGGGCTGGTCATACTGGTGACTTGTGGCTAAGAGATGTCTGTCCAGGGCAACAAGTCCCCCAAATACAGTAATGAAATGGATTCGAACCCACAACCTATATGTTTACAGCACAGTGCTCTAACAATTGTGCCAGCAGAACGCCTACTCGATCTCACTGAATAGCCCATTACGGGATCAAAGATGACTAAATATTATAAGAAATTAACTGACGACGGTGTTGAAGAACCTGTTTATGAGACGTACCTCGGCCTTGAAGGAGTCAATACAGAGTGAAATCTGCGCACGAGTCTGGATAACAGGGATCCACAATTCACGATTTGAAATGATAGCTTTATGAAGGATGTCACCTCCTGGCAGCTCTATGCTGTACTGGATCTCTTCCTGAAATGGCATGAAATATTCATGAATCATATATTTTATTCCGTCCAAAACTGAAGAGACCGAAGACCGATACATGCATGGAAATATGGAATCTAAAGCTACATTAGTTTAAACGCCCTGTTAATAAATGATATTTCATAAGTATATCATGATCTAGATGACCTAACTATAAAATGCTAAATATCTCACTCTTGGTCGTGACTAAAAACTGACCATGGTAAATGCTGTTCTTCAAAAGACTGGATAAATAAACAAAATACTCCCATCCCTTTTAAAATGTGGTAAGCAAAATACTACAACATTTAAAAACTCCAAATATGACCATTTTACACAAAAATAGGCATGCAAGGAAATGAATAATTTTGAACGATGAAATGACTCAAATAATCAATTTACAGACCTAGAATGTTTTGCTTTACTGATTTGCAGTAACATCATGGGTCAGTTTTTATCACTAATAACATTTTCATAAAAGGTATCTGGCAATAAACAAATAACCGTTCGATGTTTTGCGACATAACATCAAAAACATGAATAAAGCGCATCTAATTATAATCCACTAAAATTACCATAGAATCATTTAGCGCATTACGCAGTGGAATGTTTTGGTTCCATATAAATCAAATTATGCATCAATTATGTATCAATTATGTATCAATTACACAGTCATCTCAGAATTACATTATGTTCTACAGACCTGTTGATGAGAATGCCGGATTTTCGCAATCAGACTGTCTCCGACGTTAAAGATAACATCATTTAGTATCTGCGTCTCACCAATCCATTCGGTGTTTGTTGATATCTGTGGCTCATCTTTGGTACTGATCAATAAATAATAAATAAAAAGAAGTTCAAATCTGATTAGCTTTTACTCAGAACATCGATGTTGGATATCAGATGAAATAACTTTCATCTGGGGGGGGGGGTCAGTGGGTCAGAGACAGTTTCATCTCTCATCGGACATCGATTTTTTCCGCTTAGGTCATTCATATCGCACCAATTAGTTTGCAGAGAGAGAAAAGATCGCATCATCACTTTCTTGTCGATGTATTTCCTGCCTGCTAAATATGCACCAGTTAAACTTTTTTACTTGGTCACGTGATATCAGTGGATATGTGTGGATAAGCAATTGTTATACTTTTTCATCCCACACTTATTCATGTTATTGAGTATGTGTAGAGTACTGTATCAATGGTATGGTAACCTAGTGATGTGTGTTAAGTGGAATGGAAAATTTAGCAATATGTTCGAGGTAACAAAAGGTATGAGACAAAGTAGTATTTTATCATCAAAAATATTTAATATTTTTATTGATGATCTGTTGCGAGAGTTATATGCCATGTCTGATAACATTTGTATTGGTGATTATTCATTTAATGTGTTTGCATATATTGATGATGTTAATGTTTTCCGTACCTCAGTCCCTGGGCTGCAGATAAATGCGCTGATTATGCTTTAAGGTGGAGGTTCAAATTTGGTTTTGTGAAAACAAAATGTATGGTAGTATCTGGAAAAGGTCTCTGATATCTTAATAGCCATTGTCTTGAAAATTCAACAGTCTAGAAATCTGTCTCCCACATATTGGCTCCGTGGACAAGAGAATAGAAAAACCTAAAAGGTCATTTTATGGCATGTGCGATATGGGTATCATATATACTCATGTATAAGTATAATAAGATGCACCCGCTTTTGGACCAATAAACCCCCCTGGAATTGAACCCGCTTATAAAACGCCCTAAGATCAGCAATATTTATTCAGAACCAAAACATTCATCATTGTCACCACTCTCTTCACTGAACATCCGTTGTTATCCGTTTGTGTCATCGTGTCATCATACATGTCATCCCTTTCTTCGTCGGAGTCAGTGTCGGATTTGTCATACCGTTCAGCCCACAATAGATCATCTTCGGTGTCATCTAAATCGTTTCTGATAGAGCACTTCTTGAACGATTTTGGTAATGATGGTGGCAGAGTCAATTTAATGCCAGGCTGTTTTCACCCATTGTCTGATGCTACGTAATGATGTAATGATGTTTACACTGTCTCATTTACCATTCCGTTCAACACATGCTCACAAATTTCAATAGTAAAGACATGTCTTAGATAGACCAATTATATATATTCCCAAAAATAACATCTGCCTCTAATAGTTTATAGGGGCGGCTGTATTGGTCATAGTGTTGTCGTTTTCGTATTGCAGCCAATTTGGACCCACACCTTTGTGGTCATGTGATGTCAGTAATTAGAACATCCAATTAAATAATCATGGCGGTTATCACGATTAAGTTTGGCGTTGAAAGACAACAATGAAAACACACCTAATTAATTTGTTTATTGTTCATATATTCATTATTAATGTTGAAAAACAATATTATTGTATTTCCGCCTAAATTATGCCAAATATTACCTTTATAAGACGCACTCGCTTTTGGCAACAATTTCGGAGTATCAAATGTGCGTCTTATATGTGACTATATAAGGTATGCCTTACCCAGGCTTAGCAACTGATGCTAAAGCATACATATGGAATATTAGGTGTCAGACAATTTATTATATGCCATGGATTGCATAAATTTAAGTAATTCTGGAAAGCAAAAATTGTACAGTACTCAGGGAAATCTTTTGAAACAAAGTTTTGAACTTAATAAACGCTCTCACAGCTCAAATCTTCTTAAGGCATTAAATGTTAATAAAATAGAGGTTGAAATAAAGCGGAATACTGCATGTCCTTTAGAGCCTATTTTTAATGTTCCGTCACATGTTCAACAATGGTGTTGTCATTTTTTGTCTTTGTATGCTACAAGGGGTATTTTAATCCCAGGTGCCCTAGTTTGCAGAACTGTGCAATCTGGCCATTCACCAATAGACTGCCTTTTTAACAAAATATACAAGGAAGCAGTCGCACCTGAATGTGGAGTGGTCGATTCATTGAAGGCACTCATAATGCATCAAAATTTACATTCTCTTGGCATTTTAGTATTTTTGTGTTACACCTAATGTAATATATGTATATACATGTAAATTGGAAATAAATTCATTTGTCATTTTGTCAACGTATATGGTGGTGATTTATTCGATGGGATAATGTTATATATGATTATTTCATCCGCGTTATATATGTTTTGTAACATTTTATTTGTATGACTATGTAATTGTGTGGTTTATATTTCCTCAGAAAGTGGAGTGGAATGAAATAAATAAAATAAATAAATAAATATCTATTGTTTTGGTGATTTCTGATGTGTTGAATAAATAATAATTTATAATCTTATTGTTATTCAAATTTAATGAATACAAGGAACTGATCGAGAGTGAATCTGTGTTGATCAATTTCCGTGTTGCCGTATTTCATATATTGATACCATTATCAATGTTTGCCAACTTTCATCAGAGGGGCCAGGGTTCTGAGGCCAGAAGAAAGCTATTTCATATGTGATTGGACATTGATGTTCTGAGATGACCCCTTAAAGGTGACTGGAATGGACTATAAATTTGGTATATATGTATATCAAATGAGTGATAAATGTTTAAAATGAAGTGGAACTTAATAAATGTCTACCAAGAAAACAATACAGTGTGACTTTGTAAATATATAGATATATCCATATGTCTTAAAACTTCACAAATGATGTGATGATAAACAGAACATTTGTTTGTTTATGTAATTTTCTGCCACATAATTGCATTCATCTATACTTCACAAATCCAATCATGACTTAATATTAATAAAGGAGAATGCAATATCAAATAAAGATCTAAAGACATCTCAAGATTATAGAGATTCGAGTAAATATCAAAAGCAAGATACACAATATAGTAGATTACAGTTCTAGTTCATGATAGCATGGATCTTTAAGTGATGTGCATGATCTCAGGTTTCATTTTTAAAATAGAAACTGAATTATATATGATAGAAAATTAAGTCAACATATCCATACTGGCAAATGTAGACATACTGTCAACATATATATCTATAAGGCAATAACATAACAGTAACAGTGAATGTACATTCCAAGTACATATATCATACCTGTTACTGTCTAGAGAATGTTCAGTCTTTGGCCTCCAGGTTTGGACTTTAATCTTTCCTTCATCAACACTGATGGAGAACAGTTTCTTCCTGAAGTGGAAAACAGATCATTGGAAAATTATTTACTTAACATGACAACCAGTCACCCAAAACACCCAGTTCAAGTCAATGTCTCCAGTTAGAACCAAAGGAGTAATAACAATTATAATAATTACAAAACTTCTATAGAGCCAATATCCTGGAAAAGAAACCGAGCTCAGTGGCGCACCTAGTGAAGGGGTTGGGTAAACTCATAGTCCGGGTATGATGTAAAGTTCATCAACAATGATCAGATGGAAAAGAAACTTGGGAACTATAAGCGAGTCTGAAAAGGTGAGTCTTCAAATGTGACGGAAAGAAACTATGCTATTTGACAGCTTAACATGTTCAGGGAGTAAATTCCAAAGAGTAGGGACAGCAACTGAAAAAGCAAGAGTCCCAGCATGAGTTTTAACCCTGGGAACAGATAACAAGTGAAAACCAGATGAACGGAGTTCTCTAGGAGTTGGTGCTAGAGAAAGTTGGAAAATATATATGATGGTTCTCCAGAAGAAAGAGTTTGATAGGCAATAGTGCAGAATTTGAAAATGATGTGAGATTGAACAGGGAGCCAGCGAAAATATTTTAGAAGTGGGACAGAATGGGAAGACTGAGGAGGCTGTGTTACAACCCTAAGCTTAAGCAGTTCTGAACATATTAAAGTAGGGGAAAAACTCACTTTCCTTGGTTTATTAGATGAATTTTTGAAGGACAGATGAAGAATATTACATCTGTAACAACTACTGATACTCAGAGAGCAGATATCAGACCTTTGGCGAGGGAAGTTGTGCAGCTTTTTGGTGTTTATTATTCAGTAATTATTACGTGGAATAAATTGTATTTAACCATTACGACTGATTGACGATTGCTCCTTTAAAATGAATCGAACTGGAACTGAACAAATTTAGAAGCGGAGTTCAAATTCAAGTGCTTTTGCAGTGGTTCAGTTGCCAGATCCATACAAACATTTGCTGGGGGTGCTCCACCTCCCAGATCTATCCAGACACAGATACTTACATGTAGAAAAATAACACATCCCTTTTCCGAAATCGATATCCACCTGACACACATTACATTGTACCAAAAAAATCCGGAATTTTATCATGAAAAATTTTAAAACATCGAAAAAGTGATTTAGAAACGCATGTAAACAAGATAAGATGAGTGACTTGGACGAGCCTTCAATTTACTGCCACAAGTTAGGATAATTGGCGTTGGCAGACATCCACATGTGTGTGGGATCATGTTTGTCATCTTCGCTGCTCAATCTTTACCAGCAGGGAAAACATACCAGTACAAATGGAAAATATGTCTGAGTACATATTTGTATATGAGACCTTGCTAAACTGCCTCTAACAGACCCCCCCCCCCTCTCGAGTGGCATGTGGTTTGACAACAATGCTGAAAACGCCTTGTTACTCCAAATTATCAAACCTTATTTGCGATTGACTATTGTTTTGGGATGGAATACCATTTAAGTTCATAGAAAGGGAACATCCTTTACATTTTAAGTGCAAGTCATTGATGTTAACAGGCGATTAGTAATTGTAAACAAACTCGTTGTCTGCCATCTCCAGGTTATATTGAATTAAAGTGGCCTCAGAATGTGTTGGTAGCAATTAAGGTTGTATGGCAACTGCATCCCTGAGTGAGTATTTATATGTTATATGTTATAGGATAGTTTTAATATTCTGGATTTCAAATGTATTGATGTTTATGTGAAAATAATATGACTATGTTACTGTGTAAATGTATGTTTTGTCATCTTTCATGTTTCAATGTCAATCTGTAACCACTTCATCATAATATTTATGCCAACTGATGGCCCATGTTTTTAATTGTTATTTGTATCCTACAATCGATAACGTATGACTAAAAGATTATAACACATCCATGAAACTGACTCACTGTTACTCACAGCAGTCTGTGTATTTGTTTTGTAAATGACACATAATGATTGATGTTTACAGCCACTTCAGTGCACATGTTAGGCTAAATGGGTTGAGCGATAATGAAGCGAAGTCAAAGATGAAAAACCCTCAGATATGCCCATGCCGGGATTCAAACATGGGTGGTAGTGATCTGCTACCGCTAGACCACGGAGGTACCCCTCCCATCAAATAAAATGAAATAGCAGAACCATTTAACACATCATCCACTGACACAAAGAATCACATCTAACAGTGTTATAAGCTGAGAAATCAATCTAAGAACTTTGCTGTAGTTAGTAACATTAAGACATTTTGTGCATAAAAAGTCAAAAAAGTATACACAAGACAGGAAGTAGTCACCTTGTCAAATCATTTACAGTTAGGTCTTCCACTGTAAATGGGATAAACATCATGTCAAAACCTCCCTCATTGAAGAACGTCACATGCAGCTGATTGAAGTCGCAGGGTGACATAGGTTTTATTGAGGCGATGATACCTGTTTTGATGGTGCTGACAAAATATGATCCTTTGTTACCGCCAGTTTGAAGGTTAGACGAGGTGAAAGAATGCTCCATAATGAATGACGGTGACCTCAACTTGTACTCACACTGAAAGTAAATAACAAAAATGTAATGTTAAGGTCTTCCAGTAAATTCCAACCAAAATACCCCCTCTATCACACACACACACACACACACACATGGGTGAGGGAGTCAGACTTCTTGCTAATAAGCCATTGCGTGTGTGAGGTCAGAGTTCAAATCCTGCTCATAGCACTTTAATCCACGGATGGAGAACGTACAAGATCCTCCCCATAGAGTATCCCATCTACTCCAAATTATAAATTTATTTAAATTAGTCCCATTTGCAAAGCATTAAATTATAGACCATATCCATCACTCTCATTTGATGTATCCAGCCAAGTAATATCTTTTTTGTAGTAGTAGTAGTAGTAGTAGTAGAGGTAGAAGTAATAGTAGCAGTAGTAGTAGTAGTATTTATGTCTAATAAAGATGAATAAATTAAGGTCTGTTTTTATTTGATATTGTGAGCTGCTTTGGTTTATTCCTTCCAATTTTCCAGAATCGGTCAATACTGAAAAATGATACACTTCCTGAGCAACTGGTGCTGGCATCAGATCGTAGACTGAAAGTCCTTAGTTCTAAGCATAATGTCAGATCCTTAGAGCATCCGAGCCTGGTTAGGACTATATAAACCACACTATAAAACGCCACCCATCAAACAATAATATTTCTAATCTCTACTAATCATCAACAATCACTTATGAAGAATGAAAACAAAGCATTCAGTGTTTTCCTATTTACCCAAAGCTTTTCCAGCAGCTCACTGGTCATTCCGCAGAATTCACACGCAACATCATTAATGGCTGGAACACGTACTGGGTTGTGGCTGACAACCAAAAAGCTCCAATCATCTGTTAAAATAATTAATATACATCTATATTATATGAAATAATCCATCAAATAATACAAACTGATAATAACAGGGATCATAAGAGATCCAGATACAGGGTTGTTGATCAGGACAGTTAACAAATGTAAAGGGCTTAACATTTAAATTGAAGTTTATATATATATATATATATATATATATATATATAATTATTTATGTCTATTTATATTATTTATTATAAGACAATGGGTTGTTTCAACTCAAACATATTAGCAGGTAATTGTAAAGGAAACGCTTTTGGCACATTATTATAAGCACCTCTGAATTTGGTCATAAAAAATCATAAAATAAAAATGTTTTTCTTGTGGCAAAAAAAAGAAAGCAGACGATCATCAATCTTTACTTGGTTAAGTGACTCCACACTTTACATGGATATAGAGTACTGAAGAGCAAACATGGAGACTTTCTCAGAACCTGAATAATTAATCTGAAACTCATAAATGGAAAACATTCATCAATTGGATAGACATTTAATATTCTTCTGAAAAACCATCTGTTTAAATTAATTAGCTTAAATAATTTGGGGTATTATTATTTACATACTTATTGTACTTAAATCTTATTGTAACTGCTAATTATCATAACATTTAAACATTTTCGTTTTATTTCTCTTACCATAATCTTCCCTATATTCTGCACACTTGTTTGTTTTGGGTGTGGCAGTATATAATGTGTCCAGTCTTTTTTTTAAATTGACAGACTGATATATTTCACTGGCTAGGATTGCATTGTTATTTATAGTACTGTACATTTAATGGTCCTTTTCATTCCAAAGATTCCCAAAGTACTGGCCAATCAGAGGCTGGCTAACGTTTGACCCCGGTGACAAGAATTAATCCTGCTGAATTATTTTCGGCTAGTCTTTTTTCCGGTGATGAAATTAGATAAGGTTATTAAAAATATAGTAATTGCTTTATGTTAATCTGGCGAAACTTCTTCATTCTAGAATATCCTGATGTCTCCCATAAATATGCGAGAAATGAATTAAATTAAAATGTTTGTGTGAGTTTGATAACACGAAATAGCCGTGTGTATTTCAAATTTTTGTTTTCATCTGAAAGATCAATATAAGCTATCCTATTTGTTAGGCCACAGTTAGAAATAAGTTGTGACTTTAATATTTTATATTATAAGCCTGAATATACCTTCTACATTGCCCCATAATAAAGTGAAGGGACTATGAACAAACAATTATTTCAGTTAATAGTAAATCCCGTTCAGGATTTCGCCATCAAAAGGGAGTCAAATACTATCAATCATGGCTCCCTATGACTGTTATTATGAAAGAGTTCAAAAAACTAACCAGCTCCTTATTGGTCAGCCGATTTACAGAGGATTGCCAATCTCTATGAAAAGGATGGCCATTGAACTGTGTTCACTGATATTATAATAAATCACTTAATTTCCTTGTTTGTCTAATTATGATCTTTTATCACTTTTAATTACCAAATAATCAAAAGGATCATTTAATTATACAAGGTGTGAACATAAATCACTACCGTTAAAACTCAACTCCTATGTGCATCATATTTCCTACAGCTGAAATCACTGCTCACAATTGAGACAAGTTTGTTTATTGATTATAACATCAAAGCAATTACAAATGGAAATCAAAGCTTGTGGCTTTTTATCTTTTTGCAGAATCTTAGGAACAAAATCTGTATCTATATCCATGCAGGCCATCATACGCGGAGGGTGTACGTCATTAAACCACTATAACAGCTGTTGGTAACCTAAAGAAACCATCGATTCCCGTAGTCATTGGGTTGATGAAATCCGTGGGAGCATATATTATGTAAGAAATGGTGCGCAAGTCCAGCTGCAGATTTTCCTGGTTTCTCCTGTGTTTATACACCAAAACTAGGTTTTTCCAGATATTTTTCTGGCCAATAAGGGGTTCGCATTATACACGAATGTGCATTATACACGGAAGGATATGGTATATATAAATCTTCATCTAGTACACTAGGCCACTATATCCTTCCGGAATAAATGAAAGATTACATGTTGTAAACAGAACAAGAGATATACCTGTAATAATATACGATTTATTCAAACTTTAAAAGTAAAGAAGATCTATCATGAAGCAGTATGAAAATCTGGCCAATATACACTGCTATATAAATAAATTTATATAATATTTGTGATTTAGTGATTGTAGTTTGTCAAATATTACAAGAAAAAGTGGTATTATAAATATAAACATTACACCTTTATACCTCTCTATTGTTTAAATCAAAACTGTTTCCCTTTGTTTACTATAAAGATATTCAAAATTATTGTATTTTGGGCATCGATTGTTCAATACAAATTCTTTTATGGAATTCTAACTTCCATAATTTACAACAACCAGTAATAAAATCAAGTTTAGAATCATAACCTAATTAACATCACTGATCATGTGAAAGCTAATTGCTAATTAGGGGACACTGTACTGCATAAAAAAATATGCAACAAAGTAGAGATTAATTAATATCAGGTAAATTGTCTATTTAACTTTGATTGAAATATTACTCATAAAACAAAAAGGAGAAGATTTTAGGAGAGAAATCTCAGCTGTAAGAAGAAGTAAATAAATACATTCAAATTAGATAAAAAGAGATAATCTGATAAAAGATGCCTCACTGACCTTCAGATTCTGGCAAATCAATGTTTGTACCAGTCATCTCCTGAAATAGGGAATATGGAGAACACAGCAGTATTTGTTATGTATTCTTGTTCAACCTCCGCGGAATGGAGAAACATACATGTATACAATAAAAGATATGAGAAATATATATTAGACACAGAATAGCATTGAAAATGATCAATAAATATTGTTTGATGGTGGCTTAATATAATTATCATTGTATAAAATAAATGGCACACAAGAATTGACTAGACGATCAGCTATAAATATTGGTTTAGTTCATTTAAGATTAGACCGTAAAAGATGGATTGGAGAAATGTCCAACTTTATTTTTGATCAATTAAGGTTCCTGGCACCTTAGATAGAGAACAGGATCAACAATAAATAGGTGAATAAAATACTAGCTGGATCTGTGGAGCATATATACGTGTAAAGGCGGACTTATTACCATCGTTTATGCGTGTACTGGCATGGGTAACTTTTTATCTCCAAGGCTCGTAATATGGCACTATGACGGGAACGTTTACCCAGACAGCATACTTCTTTCATAATACTGCCTTGTACAGATTGGATCAAATTAATACATTTATTGTTTAGTGCAAGAAACTCGGCACCATACATTAAGGTAGGATAACATATAGCTACCAATATTAGTTTACACTTTTGTAGTCTTGTTTGGGCAGTCATTGTATTTAACATTATAATTAAAATTTACACCAAATATATCCAAGTTACTCAGTTATTACTGGGACATCAATAAGACACCACGCTGTATCTGTATTAAAACATTTGTTATCTCAGCCAATAGGCATACATTTAGTTTTATTAATATCAACATTAAAATGTCAACTACTTGAATAATGTACATGAATCAGGATGTATCAGTTGCCATTCCATTTAATAATACCATCTAAAATGTCATACCATTTATATAAAAATCTCCGGTGTATATCTGATAATTAAAGCATTATGCAACCTATGAAACAGACCATAATGCCAAATGTTATCAAAGCATTGTTCAACGTCCATACTACATAGACACATTTATTTGTATTTGTATTTTGATAATAACACAACATATCATTGAGAAGATTTAATCCATTATACATACGCCATAACCAACTCTAAATCCAAACTAATTTTTACAAAACGAGGCTTCGCCTGGATATATTAATATATATCATTAAACAACAAAATACAGAAGATACAATAATAGGACAGTAATTCTCAGATACAGGGGGGGGGGTAAGAATTGGTCTCTTTAACACTGACATCATCACATCAGTGTTAAAAACAGCTGGAACATAGTTAAAAGATAATATATTAGTGTATATAACAGAGAGATGACAAAGTTAAGCCTCAAAGACACCATAGATAAGGAATTCACCAGATATACTGTCAGTATTTTCTCTTCTATTTCTTCGCCCACTACTCTATTTGGTAAGACCGTTATGACCTGAGGGTCATAGCGATGTAGTTCAGGATTTGGGACACGTCAGTGACGTATGGTGAGATTTTCAAGTGTGCATCAGTTAGTGTAGTGTTGCTGTTAGATCATTTAATTGACTTCCAAAATTGAGCGATGTCTATCTTAAGTATGTCATTTAGCAACTGGTATAGTTCAATGATCTCTGAGTATATACACTGTCTAGATACAAGGGATGTTACTGATAACTGAATTTCAAATCATCATAAATATAAAATGATAGCCTTACAAAACAAGTGATTTAATATTATATCTATAAATGTCAGAGATAACAAGTTACTCTACAGTATTCTGGGTAATGGATAATACAACAGGGTACCTTAGAGAAAAAAATATGTTAAAACTGAGGTGAAATGAAATATAGATCGCTTCTTCAAGTAAAGTCTAACATAGACAAGAAATGCATTAAAACCAGTTCATTCAATGGAACTTTTAGTAAATATTTCAAAGCTGTATAAACTATATGTACATTGACAGCTATATTCTCACGCATACAGATGTGGTAGTGAATATCTTTAAGAACCATCTTGAATTATCTCAGACTTGAATAGAGAGGATGCAACATTGCTATTGCAAATCCAGCATCGCAACATGCAGCTTCATCTTAAACATTACACAAGTTTCTACATTATGACGTCACACTAACCATCAGCTCATAGAATATGTTCCATTTTTGTAGACAATGTTCTATCAGTATCTGATATTGTTTTAGTGTATTCCCGAGTGTAAGCGTTATGTCCTTATTCCACTGTCTCCTTAACTCCTCTGCTTCATCACAGCGAGGATAGATGACAGCCATGGCTGACTGAGTCATCAACTGGATCTCACTATGACCATCCACTGAGAAATAAAAGATATGTAACTCATTAAAAGCAGATAAACGGTACATTTTGAATCAATTATAATATATATGTCCCATCCGGTACGCGTCCTGTCAGCATCGTTTTGTGGAATTCAAATTACCCACTGCAACAGAAAAAGACGCATAAACCTTTTTTAGAAAATAAAAACATAGATTAATTTTGCTTTACTTACCAGCATGAATTACACAACATAAAGCAATATACCAATTACCAAATCACTGTTATATCCCATATTTACAAAAGCCATGGATGTATTGATCCTGGAGTTTGTTTTTAACCAACTGAGTACCATCGGAGACATTATTGGCTTCATAGTTCCAGAAGTATGTTTATGATGGAGCAAGGAATACTGCTGAAATACTGGATCACTAAATGAAACCGATGTGGACTCAGAAACACGGTGTACACCAATAGATATCGGGCACCTCCATGGCCTAACTGGTAGTGTGGTTGGCCACAGATCTACAGCATCAGGTTCAAACCCAGGCCGGACTATATCAGAAGGGTGTTTCATCTTTCACTTTGCTTCATTACCTTTGAAGGTCACTCGGCCCATTTAGCCTACATTGTGCACAAAAGTGGCAGCAAAAGAGCAACATTTATATTTTACATGTATACCAATAGACATTTGTAAAAAAAAGTAGGCAAAAATTACGATATGTCAAAAAAGTACAACATGCCAAAAAAGTACAACATGCCAAAAAAGTACAACATGCCAAAAAATTACAACATGCTGAAAAAGTACATACAGAAATAGTATAACATGTCCAAAAACTATATGCCAAATAAGTACATGCCAAAAAAAGTACAAGATGCCAAAAAAGTACATGTCAAAAAAGAACAACATGTCAAAAAAGTACAATTAGGCAACATTGACTTGGATAGATAAGACAAATAGAGAAATTTATCATCCCGTCAATCAAATTTGATTTTAAAAAGCTTCCTCGTTCCTATTGTCATAGATTGGCTTAATGTTCAACAGTTGATTGTTATTGTTTATAAACATTTTGGTCATTCCGTGTTTCCAAATCCGGTGAACATAGCTAAGAGAAATTTAGCTATTGCCATCCAACGTACAAACAAAGACAGCCCTTAATGAGTAATTATCACAAGCTGACCAATATCATGTGACAGCTTCTAATGCCATCATTTTGCAGCAACTATCTAATTTTTCTTGTACCGATTTATCCCATAATTATATTAATAATAATAATAATAATAATAATAACAATAATAACAATAATCATAATGTATATCTGATAAAGGGCCTTTATTGGTATGTGCCTTTCAAAGGGACTGTAATACGTTGTAAAACCCCAATAAGGGATTTGAACAGTAATGATTATTTATCTTAATTATCTTATTAATATTTATCTGTGAAAGCAACCTTGAAGAGGTGTTATGACAACAGTTGAACAATAATTATAAAGGAGCCTGTGAGCTATCAAATCCTCAGCCAACACCTCTAAGTGGGATTTATCATGATTTAGTAAACAATAAACATTTTCCATAATGCGATAGTTTATAGACTTCAGCTTCATTCCTTAAGCTATTGTATTAGATATGAATTATTTTATCAAATTCTACTGTATGAAGATTCAATTGTTTATTCCATCATTCTAATAATAGGGGGCTACTAACCATCCATTATTGTGATGTAAATAACAACAGGACTGTCCTGAATGACCACACCGGAGCCCCAGATCATAGCAGGACTGTGAATACGGCACACGCTTGATAAGACGACTGGCCAAAGACTGTGTACGAGACTGGATGGTATTGTAACAGTCAACTTCAGACTGTTAACGTCAGCTCTGTCATCGACAAAGTGAGTCTGCAGAGGCAATGAGTAAAATCATTGTTGTGTAATAACAAACACATGCATATGTGCACACTCATTTGCACACACACACACACACACACACACACACACAAAACACACAGAGACACATAAAGAGAGAGTTTAAAAGAGAGAGTTTAAATAGTGTGCAACAATTAATAACATAAATAACATCTACATACTATAGCAACAGGCATCTCTGGATCAAGGTCAGAGGTCATGACAAGAACCCCAGCATTTGCATCCTCAAAAAGTAACCCTGTGTCCTTCAGCATCTTCTTAAAGTAAGTTATCTAAAAATAAGACATCATCATCATCATCATCATCATCATCACCAACATTCTATATCATAAAGATAATGACATAATATTGTAACATGCTTAAAGTCAAATTAATAGCTTACGTCTTTTAAATCCAATGACTCCTTCAGGATTTCCTCGACCTTGTTTAAAGTTATAACCTTGGTAGTGGGGTGTACAATGAGTACATCGTTTGAAACACTGCTGGCAACCTCCCTGCAGCTAATCAATTTCTGGATCAGTTCTGAGAACCACTTAAGATCAGTGATCACTAGACCTTCATCGCAGCATGGATCTTTCACATAAATGACAGATCCCTGAAATTATCAAAATTTTATATTTAAATCATCCATTAGTTATCTATAGTGATTCACTAATAGCATAGATACTCTAAGGTATTCTGACAGACAATAACATATGTTATAACCATATAATCAGTAGGGCACCTCCGTGTTCTAGCAGTAGTGTGTTGGACCACATATCACTACCACCTGTGTTCGAATCTTGGCGTGGACATACATGAAGGTTGTTTCATCGTTGACTTCACTTCATTACCTTTGAAGGTCAGTCATCATCATCATATAATCAGTATGAAACAATTCTCCTGAAAGACCTATCCCCAGAAGCAATCACCCCTTCCACCATGTATTAAAGAACACAATAGAAAATCACCAACAATAATAAATATTAATATTATTAAAGATTATGTCTGATTGACAAATGAATCCTGAACTACCATAAATTTCCATGGATAATGCACACCTTTTTTCACTGTTTTCCATAGTTTTTTGGTGGGTGCGTGTTAGGGATGTGATGATTAATCGTGGTTTACAGTATAAGCAGTTTTAGTTCTTCGGTTCACAGTTTTTCAAGTTGGAAACTGCAGTTTATTTCGATTTTTTAAACAGCACGTTACTCTTCCGGAGAAAATCCCAAATTTCCAATCACATTTTCTTTGACATCAATGCGGATTTCCGATAACCCATGGGTTTCAGCCAATCACAGTGCTCAATTCCACAGCATGTTATATTTGCATGGGCTATCCCAGATCAAACCCTGTCAGCATAACGTGCAAAGAAACCTTTCTCGGCAATTTGTCTAAGTCTCCAAAATGATATAAATAATTTGCGGCCACCTGATGACAGAAACATCTGGGAGTGGAAGAGAACTAATTGTCTGCAGGATTTGTAGGATCGTAATATAAGTCTGGAAATACTACGACATTTAGACAGACACCAGCCAGAATATTTGTCAACTTCATCTTTGATTTTGCGAGTTTTGGTTTCATATACACGTCTATCTGACAGTGACAGCAAGCCACTTTCCCATCCCATAGCAAAGCAACAGACTTTGAAAGACATATTACATGTTAAGCAAAAGATGCCATTCAAGTCAAGATAAATAGACTATAGGATTCAACCCAATAAGAGCCAGAGTTGGATTAAAATCGTCACATCTCTGCCTACTAGTGCATTATTATTCAATAAATAACAATTACATTTCACCAAACTGTTATTCTCATTTGCCAAACATGCCATTCCATGATGCAAAACTGGCTGTGTGTGTAAAATTCTGGTCCGTTTTGTCGCATATGTTTACATGTTTTTCATTTTTGTCGGATCCACATATATACATGGTATGCGACAATGCAGTAGCATATGTGACATTGCGGTATGCATTTGTTTCGGACACCCCTCTCACTGTGTGACCTATTTTTCTTGGGAAAGCCTGCCTGGACACTCCAAGCGGATGGTTGAATCCAGAATGTTACGAACTGGGTAGTAAAAATATAGATTTAAATGTCCGATTCTCATTGGTACCAACCGCTACATGGAGTGGTCCATTTTATTGCATTCGGAAATCACATATGCAGTCACACATATGGAATCACACTCATAAGTTAACATGTTTTCCATTTTTTGTCTAATTCCCATAACGCAGACTCTACCACACCTACGGAAACTCGGCTTAAGACAACAAACAACCTATTTAAATGGTGTCGGCAATTAAAAGGTGCATTCATTGCAGTTTACTGGCTATGCTTTAATGGTAATTTGAAATTTTATTTATATAGTGAGAGTGAAAATAGCTATGGTTAACTCAGCAAAGCAGCAATGGGCTTCACCGAATAAACATTTCTTATCAAACACTTCACTATTTGTCGTTTTTTATTGCAAATACCAATTTATATGTAGATGGATGAAATATAGCAGATTAAAAATAAATGATACTTTTGGATCAGGTGAAATTTTTTGGGCAAGTGAAAACATTTGTTGGGCAAGTGCATTTCCAATCTACTTGCCCGGGGGCAACTGGATTGAAAAAATATTTTTCTGGTCCTGCTACCAGATTAGCTGTAAAATAAAAATTAATGCTCACATGGCAAACCTTACTCGCCAGTTACTGTGAAACAATTAATTAATAAAGTTGAAGTTACAATCAGGTATGTTTGGTGTGACATGTTTTTTTAATTAATTATAACATCAAAGCAAATAGAAATGGTTTAGAAAACCACACAGGCTGTTATATCCAGAGGGTGTACATGACAACCGGAGCTGGTATGCCTGAACAAGCTGTTTAAAGATCACATGCGTTAATTATAGAATGATTGGATGATAGAGTGCAATAAACCACAAAAATCTACTGGCAATATTGATTCCCTTGGTCATCGGGTGGGCTAAAACCTCATGGGAGCATATTCCAGTAGAACTGGTGTGCAAGTCCTACTTAAAGTGTGATACTTCTAACAAGATGGATTCCGATTTTAAGGGATTTTAATCATATTTTTAGACAGAAAATTCTTTAAAAATTGGCAAGCCAATACTTCAGAAGTCAACCTCCACTTATATGGAGAGGTATGCCTGAAGAAAGAATTACAGGGTCAAAAACTGACCTCGATTTATCTGCCAGGTTAACTAATAGGCGAGTATATATGGTAGCCAATTACCATACTCAAAGTGAGCTCCGGTGGCCTAGCGGTTAAGCACTCGGCACTTGGTGCCAACAGTCGCAGGTTCGAACCCCGTAAGAGGTCGAAACCTTTTCAGGGATTAATTTCTCAGCTCACTACATCGTGGGTGGCTGACCACGTTAAATGGCGCTGCCGTCTCCACTGAATTATTTAAAATAAAGGGGGACGTTAAAAACCCCTGAGGACGTAAAACACTCTGGCAGTGACCACCCTCAGGTATTTCGGCTCCATCTTTCCGTACTGCTCCCCTGTGAGTGGTGGGGGAGGAGGTTTCTCAACCACTCCAACATAGAGGCTGTGCTGATTAAGCGACAGCCTGGGGATTCTCCCCGAACAACAAAACAAACAAACATACTCAAACAAAATTCAAACTTCAACGCTGACCTAAATAATAAAATACTGAGGTCTTACTTACAAATTTATGCATAAGATCCAATACTTTCTGGTACACCACAGCCTTCGATCCAAATATGTTTCTGTGTCTATCGCGCAGTTGTCTGATGAAGTCAGCCGATCTCGTGATGCCAGGCCGACTAGGCACATCTGTCACTATAGCAGCAAGGTCATGTGACATATATGAGTAGACAGCATGAAGGTCATTGACCTTTTCAATCGCCTTCACCAATGTTTCCTTCAAGGGGTCCAGACTCTGCCAGTATATCAACATTGGTTAATAGATATTGAATTTCTAAGTACAAACTGATCAGCATTTACAAAATTGGTTTGAAATTAAAAATTTATATTTAAATTTTATATAAAGTTGGGCGCTTCTAGTTACAGACATGTAATAGGCTGGTGTTTATAAATTAAAGTTGTGAGGATATCTCTCACATTAAGATAGAACCTTCAGAACCTATATAATGTCAGAATTATTGCGTTTAAATGCCATAATATATCATAATGGACTTCATATGTTACTGATGTAATATAGAAAAACGAAGATGTAAATAAATTTAGTCGATCAAAAACCAATCATCAAAATTTGAACATCGGTGAACCGGAAATAAACAATCTAGTTAGAGTTTTATTGTCGATATTAGTGCACGATAGCTTTAATTACTGCAAATAAAGTGCCAATTATACTGCACATAATAAACACACATATTCCTGACATAAGTAAAATGCTAGACACTGAATAGGCATCTTTAAGAAATGACAACCTTCTTTTCCTTGACGCAAACTGTTTCCGGTACACAAAATATATCCACTTTATCTAAGCCTTCATTGATTTCTGCCATACGATCTCTGATGAAGTAAAGCTGAGTGGCTCGGATTTGTTCCGGAAAGAATACGTTCCTCTGTTTGACAAATACGTCTCTGTGAAATCAAGAATACCGAAAGTTAACTATTAACATATAAAAAATATTCTTCAATAAAGAAACAAAAAACATGACAATATTTATTAATTATAATTTGTATATTATATTTGGTGACTATATATACTAGCAGTAATGTTGCATACTTCACCCTATTCCATGACACACAAATAGATTATGCCACCATTCTAAAGTATATGACTTTTATTACTCACAAAATCCAGAAGTTCAAATTAAATGTCTGCAATTGCTAATAAACTCAATTATGCTGCCATAACCCAAATTAAATCAAAATATTAATTACCCATGATCCCTAGGGTGTGGCATAAATCTATTTTTTTTATAGTAAACGATCAATCGCAGAGCAATAAATCAATTATTCTTACTGGTTTAGCTGGGAGACCAGATCGTTAATTGTGTTCAAACTCTTACTGAGCAACTTCTGTAGCTGACTAGTAAATGACTTCAGGCTGACTGAGGCCTTCTGGGAAACTCCAACCAAGACGAAGACAGCAAATGGAAACTGGTAAAAGAGATGTCAACAATTTCATGAAAATGAACAACTAATGGATATAAACAACGTAAATACTATGAGTAATATATGTATGATATATATCACTCATAGTAATACATTATATACATATATCACAGCACAAACAAGCATTCTTCTTCAGGAGAGTGGTAATCGGTGATATATATGCTGTATATATCGACCTACAGTATAGCTGCTACGCTTTAAATGTACATAATAAAAGTTATGTTTCTTACAGTTAATAATATTAGAGTGAAAAGGACTGAAGAACACTTATATGGCATGAACATTATGTATGGAACAAGATATAAACATCAACATTTAAATGTTGATGTTTATATTGCTGCATAGATGGTGATCAATCCTTAATGGTATATTATATTTGACAATACCATGTATGTAAATTAAATTAACCAGTCAGATTTTATCTCATTAATATTCAGTACTTCATTAACTCGTGGTAATTACCTTGTATTTCAGGTGCAGTATCTGTCCAGACAAAGTCTGAGTGGAGCTGACATCATCAGCATTAAAAGGTAACATATACACAGTTCTATCTGAACTGACCAGCTCCAGGAAAGTCTGTAACATCATTTCAAATAATTAATATTATTATCATTATTACTAATATTATTATAAATATTTGTATCATTATATGTACATATATTACTATATTTACATATATTTACATATATTACACATATTATATTCACATATATTATTATCAGCTAAAATCTTATAAAGTTTTAAATGAAGGTGAATTAAAATGTCAAATGTTGTTGTTTTGGTGCTGCAATTCTTCAACACTTTAAAACATCCTCCAGACACATGTCACCTAGGATTTAAACCATGATACTAGATGTCTGTAGCCAGCCACACTATCGGTTCAGTACTGGCTTAAGTACACAGACCTATAATATCTGGACTTCTGCAGGATTATAAAATTGTTAGTTCGATCTGGATTCCTGTTTAAAATACATGCATATTTATGTATGATGCACACACTTAAAAACATAGCACATTTCAAACCTTTTAACTGTTCATTCAGCAACAAGTTCTATTACCAAATAACTAACAGTGTATTAAATTGACCTCTGAACCTTCAGTTCTCATGAAGGACATGCATGCATCATTCAGGATTATAATAAAATAAACAAATATTGTAAAATCTTCATCATAAAACAACTTCCAGTAACACGCAGTCTAATAGCATCAATCTAAAATCGGCTTAAAATTGTATGTAGATAAAAAGATATGCTGACCATGGAGCACTCCACCACGTTAAGTACACAGCTCTCCGATAGCTTAATTTGTTGTGCTCCAAATGCATCTCCGTCATGTGACCGCTCCACTGTGTTCCCATTGGCTAACATCTGTGTGAAGTTTACGGACACTTTGACATCCTTCAGTATGACAGTTTTATACACGTTGAAGACTGGCTCCTTCTTCATATCTGTATCAAGAAATTAGATGATGGGGATGCTGCCCTTTATTTACAAATTCTTGTTTTACAAACCATGAAATAAAGTAGAAACATTGAAGATAGTATAATTTCACATTCTTATACTTGTATTGCTTTCTCACCAGCTACATTTTGCAACATCTCTTATTGCGTGTTTTTTTACAACAATGTGGCTAGTGTCAACCAGAGGGCACCAACCATCAATTATCCAAATGATAATTTATTTCTTAAAAGCAACAACATTCAATTTCAAAAGAAAAGCAAACATTTTTTTAATTTGTTTGAAATATTGATTTCTCAATGCAAATTAAAAAGGACCACCAACTGTCAATCATTTCTGCATTACAACATGATCAGGGATCTAATCGGGTCATAGATGGCATAATTCTTATAAACAAACAGGTGTGCTATAATTGGATTGAAAATACTCATCAGGATGATGATTTGTGTTTTACGGACACTTTTGTGCACATAGTAGTAAGCTAAATGGGCCGTGAAAATACTCATCATTTCGAAGATATATTGTGTTACACAAAAGGATTGATTGATAGAGCAATAATCTGGCATTGAAATATTACATTTGTATATTAATTCACGTGAATTAACTTGAACGATGAGTTGATTTTAAAATGTAAATAAACCCCGTCTGTCACCATTTCAATTTTCAAGCGATAACCGATACTAGCGGACTTTGCTAAAGAAATATTTATTCTCATTTTTTCACTTTGTAGACAATAACAACATTTAATAATGGAATATGCTGAACAACAAGAAACTAATCTATCACTAGAAGTATTTTCCTATCTGAATTCCAACTGTATTATGCAGTAGAGCATTGTTCAAACCGAGATGTTCAGAACAAGAATCCGACCTACATTGAAAACCATGAAACTCCGCCTCTGCTGTTCTATGCTGAGTGACCCGAAGTGTAAAAGCCAGCGAAAATTAGTTGGCAAGGTCTTTATTCAAAATTAGACACCTTTATTAAGCTTTAAAGTCAGATTACAACAATACAGAAGTATGGAATTTTTATTAACAACTCTTATGGAGATAAAACAAGGCAAAACTTAGAGTGCAGAATTTTAATTCATTTTGATATTATAGTTAGTCACTCAAATCAATTAATCATATGTTTGCTTGCAACAATCATATCTGAAAAGTTTCAGAGCCAAGAGGTGAATTATTTTAATCAAAACAATTTAATAGGCATCCATGTTGATATTAATAAATATAATAAATACATGGACAGAAATGTATGGGTAAAACATTCTAACTACCATATATACTCGCATATTAGTCGCACTCGCATATAAGACGCACCTGGTTTTAGGACCAATAACCCACCCTGGAGTTGAATCCATGTATAAGATGCACTAAAATCAACAATATTGATTTAAAACCCTAAAATTCATCATCATCACTCGCTTCACTGAATATCTGTTGTATCTGTTCATGTGTCATCATACATGTCATCCCTTTCTTCGTCAGAGTCAGTGTCGGATTTGTCATATTGTTCAGCCCACAATACATCATCTTCTGTGCCATCTAAATCATTGATGAGTAGCACTTCTTGAAAGATTCAGTAATGATGGCAGAGTCAATTTAATCCCAGGCCATTTTCACCCACTGTGTGACGACAGGTAACGATGGCTGCTTCAGTAAATATGGTATCTAGTTAGTTTATCAAAATAAATTTCCTATGATGTACTGATCGTGTGACCGAATGTGGTATATTTGGAACTGCAGCATTTAATGTACTTGCGAATCAAAGCAAATCATCTAAGGCTCGTATTTAGTAGAAGCCCACACGCAGATAATAATGAACAGGACACCACAAAAGGGTTCAGTAAGATGAACTTGACACAAAAGGACCAACCAACAATGAATCCATGCAATTTAGAAGCTTAGGAAATTAAATATACTCTTGCTTTATGGTGTTTGATGGGAATTTGTCATCCAAAGTTTTTCCCATCAAAATACACAGTTATGTATGTATGGAATAAAAAGGATTTCTAAACATTATGTAACCTATGGGTACTTAAAATGCACCAATACACAGTTATGTATGTATGGAATAAAAAGGATTTCTAAACATTATGTAACCTATGGGTACTTAAAATGCACCAATACACAGTTATGTATGTATGGAACAAAAAGGATTTCTAAACATTATGTAACCTATGGGTACTTACAATGCACCAATACACAGTTATGTATGTATGGAACAAAAAGGATTTCTAAACATTATGTAACCTATGGGTACTTACAATGCACCAATACACAGTTATGTATGTATGGAACAAAAAGGATTTCTAAACATTATGTAACCTATGGGTACTTACAATGCACCAATACACAGTTATGTATGTATGGAACAAAAAGGATTTCTAAACATTATATAATCTGCTATATATACTCGCATATAAGTCAATTGTTTTGGCTAGGGAAAAGGGAGTTCCCAGAAGCACCTCAACTTATACACGCGTCATATTCCCTACCAGCTGAAGGAAAGCTGTTTTCGGTCATCCTTGACAGGCAACACTATAGGATTCAACCCAATAAGAGCCAAAGTTGGAATAAAATCATCACATCGCTGTCTACCAAATCCATTATTATTCAATAAGTAACAATTAATTTTCACCAAACTGTTATTTAGATCTCACAAATATGCTGGTCGTTATATAATAATACTTGATAGTCATATGCACTGTTACTTACCAGTTCTTCCAGATGTGCTGTGAAACAATGAATTAATAACACTTGCCTAACTGAAGTTACAATCAAGCATGTTTGTGTGATCTAGATTTGGAACAAAATTGCCACATCTCTGCCTACTAGTTTTATTCAATAAATTACAATTAATTGTTATTTGGATCTCACAAACATGCCAGTCTTTAAGTAATAATACTTGATAGTCATGTGCTATTAACTATAGGTACTTCCAGATGATTAGGGATAATAGAGAAATCACTGTTCACATTGCAAATCTTGCTCGCCACTTGACATGTAACAATTAATTAATAACACTGGCCAGTTGAAGTTACAATCAGGCGTATTTTATGTGACAAGTTTGTTTATTAGTTAAAACATCAAAGAGAAATCCATGTGTGTGTGTGTGTGTGTGTGTGTGTGTGTGTGTGTGTGTCTCTCTCTCTCTCTCTCTCTCTCTCTATATATATATATATATATATATATATATATATACATTATCCAAATGATAATTTATTTCTTAAAAGCAACAACATTCAATTTCAAAAGAAAAGCAAACATTTTCTAAATTTGTTTAAAATACTGATTTCTCAACGCAAATTAAAAAGGACCACCAACTGTCAATCATTTCTGCATTACAACATGATCAGGGATCTAACAGACCTTGCCAATTAGGCTAGATTATGATTTTGACGGAATTTAAACCAATACTTGACCTGGACTTATACAGTGAGCATATGCATGAGGAAAGAATTACAGTGTCCAAAATTGACATCAACTTATCTGCTGGGTCCACTTATAGGCGAGTATATACAGTATGTGTACTTACAATGTACCAAAATATACTTGTTGGTAGTCATTATTCAATCATGTGTAGCTGCTCCGATCTTTAAACTTTTAATCGACTGACCTGATTCTGTGATCATCTTTTGTTTCCTGTCCCACCAACTAAGACCCAATCTGTTTACTAAATGTATTTTACAAAACAATTATTTAAAACAATACCAGCCTACACCTTGGCTGTCAGCTTAAACAAATAATTAATGCTCATATTATAATAAATCCATCCACTAAAGAGATCTAGTTTACAAGAGTCGGGAAAAATGGGGGAATTACCGAAGAAAAGATCGGAAAGAAAACGTTTTACTTCTGATGCCTTGTTGTTTTGTTGTGTTTTTTCTTCTTCTAATTTAAGTCACAGTTAAGATCAGTACTACCATCAACTGAACCATTTGTACTTGTATTTGTTTGTATTAACTGTATAAACCTACCCTTGAGATAGTCGTGACTGCCCATAATTGTGTCAGTATTATTAGTGATTTTGTGGGGAGGCGAGAGCAGTGGACTTCCGAACAACTTAAAGCCGCAAAGTTGATCATCACGACATGGAGGAATAATGCCAACATCCGTAGCCTTGGCGCTGATGCTCTCGATCTGTATACATTTTGTTAACAGCGTATGCATTGCCCTCTCGGTCACAGCACGACAGCAGTTCAGCGACACCTGGTGATCAATTGGAGAGTTCCAGATTAATGAGAACATCGAAAATAATAATAAAAACAACTATTTTTATTATAATAAACAATGTTATTATAAAATCATGCAACACTTACTGATTTCAGATTAGAAAACAGATCGCACATCCATGATACACCGACATCAGTTATGTGGTGACATCCTTGTAAGTTGATATGCTCCACGGAATGCAGAAACAGGCTGTTGTTGTGGGCCACAATAACAGCTTGGAAGAAGATGTCAGTTAGTTGCTGAACACCAGTGAAGTCTAGTTTGTTGATAATATAATCATTCATCACAAACAAACCCTGTCAACAACGAGTCAGATTTTTATGTCAACGATGAGTCAAATTATTTTGTCACCAATGAGTCAGATTGTTTTATGTCAACAATATTAGTCAGAACATAGTATGAACAGCTTCGTATTATAATACTATTAGCAGCATAACAGATTTAATATAATTCCTAAATGCAAACAGAAATCACGTGCTACAGAAGAAAATTACATCATGAAATACAGTGTACGTCTATAGACAGTTAAAGAATTTTTAGATCAAACTTAAATGTTGTAGAAAATATTGTGTCTAAAACTAAATACAAGAAATACTGACCTTGATTTTTTCTAAAGGATAATGCGTAGTTATTCTGTAGACATCAAATAATGTGTCTCTGTGCATTGTTGCTGAATAAAAGAACAAAACCACAAATTATTAACAATAGCAGTAGTAGTAGTAGTTAGTAGTAGTAGTTAGTAGTAGTAGTAGTAGTTAGTAGTAGTAGTAATAGTAGTAGTAGTCACAAAAGTCAAACAACATTGTCCAAGATAGTTTTGTGGGAATATGATAACTAAAAGTTGTCAATATTTTAACTAAAATATCATGATTTATGGTGTTACCGTCCAATAAACCTAAAATATCATGATTTATGGTGTTACCGTCCAATAAACCTAAAATATCATGATTTATGGTGTTACTGTCCAATAAACCTAAAATATCATGATTTATGGTGTTACCGTCCAATAAACCTAAAATATCATGATTTATGGTGTTACCGTCCAATAACTAAAATATCATGATTTATGGTGTTACCGTCCAATAAACCTAAAATATCATGATTTATGGTGTTACCGTCCAATAAACCTAAAATATCATGATTTATGGTGTTACCGTCCAATAAACCTAAAATATCATGATTTATGGTGTTACCGACCAATAAACCTAAAATATCATGATTTATGGTGTTACCGTCCAATAAGCCGACCTAAAAATCTGAACTTTTCCGTGTAGTATTTCCAGCCCAGGTGACGTTTTGAACACAGAAAATAATTTTGTTTTCATAATTCGTTATTCATACCAATGTGTTTTGTATAGATCTACTGTCAATAGATCAAGGCAAATTATAACCATCGTTTATGCATAGGTAGGACCTCAAACTTAAATTAACGGCGTGATTAAACATTCAATGAACCGTATATGAAGTCAGTGGCTTAGAAGTAATTAAACATATTGTCAATTACTACTGACTAACTGAGCCTTTGATGTTACGTTTTCGTCACTAACGCAGCAATAACCAAGACAATGTAATTGTAAATTACCAGTATATGAGGTCAGTTAGTAACTATAACCCTTTATTGAAAATAAATTAATTAATCAGTAATTATATCGTTATTAATATAAATATGCCCATACAAAATATGTATACGGGGGCACCCTATGTCTATGCCAACACACGAATGGGATACGATGCTCTTGGGTACAGGATGTCTTGGGTACGAGTTGTCTTGTTACCGGCGCTGCCTTCGTGAAATGTGCTACTGAGTCAAACAACATTCATCCATAATTTTAAAAATCAGATAATTGTACAGATAAATACTGATTTTCATTATAAAGCCGTATAATTATCATCAACTTGTTTCACTTCTATTTTCACTCCATGACTGTATGAGTTTAAATCAAAATAATGATTGATGTCCGTTTGCATCTAGATCTAGACTAGGACCTAGGTCACTAGAGTCTAGACGGCTGCTCAACACACTGAAAATATTTATCCCAATGACTGGATTTCTTGACACTGAAATAGCACCGGCCTTTAAGCCGACCCCCCAAAATAAGGGTCAAAATGTTGACACAAAGTCTTGACTTAATGGCCGGGACCTACGGTAGTTAGCTAGCACTATTTGATCATACTGTTATTTTACTGTATAGTTAAAGTATTATGCTTTATTATTATTATTATTATTTTACATGGTTCCCACAGCCAAGGAAATATACTTTTCCAGGACAAAATCACAATTTTTCAGGATGATGATTGACGTTTTACGGCCACTTTTGTGCACATGGGGTAGGTTAAATGGGCCAGGCGACATCAAAAGGTAATGAAGCGAAGTCAAAGATGAAACACCCTTCAGATATGCCCACGCTGAGAATCGAACTCGGGTGGTAGTGATCTGTGGTCTAACACAATACCAACTAGACTACAGAGGTGCCACACCCCATTTTACAGGACAAAGTATACAAGATTTAAAAGTAATAAATCAAGATATGTGTGAAAGGGCATATCATATTTATTCAACGTATGATCGATTATTGACATTTTTATGGTACAGCCTCCTCCTTACCCCTTCTCTACCTGACCCACCCACTTTTATATATATTTTAACTAACATGGGATATCAAGACTATATACTGCTACTTTTTTTAATTCTATAATCAAAGTTTTCTTCGCCAGGCATAATATTTATTCACTGGCTTTTTGTTCTAAGATAATTGTTTCACAGACATTTCCTGGTTCTGTAAAATTCAAGGACATTTCCAGGACCTAGAAAATTAATTTTATTTTCCAGGTTTTCCAGGTGTGGGAACCCTGGATTATTACTGTTATTATTATTATTATTGTTGTCGTTATTATTATTATTACTTAATCTTATATAGGGCGCCTCCTTGGTCTAGCGGTAATGTGTTGGACCAAAGATCAATACCACCGTGTTCGAATCTCGGCGTGGGTATATCTGAAGATTGTTTCATCTTTGACTTTGCCTAATTATCTTTGGAGGTCGCTCAGCCCATTTAGCCTACTTTGTGCACAAAAGTGGCCATAAAACACCAATCATCATCACTTAATCTTATATAACACTTGATCATCAATGTTTAGGTTCCAGGCAGTTTGCCATAAAATTATTTTTGTGTTGTGATGGCTTGTACAATGTTACTCGGATGAAACTTAATTATTATCTAGTTATATCAGAAGTTGTGGACTGGACCTGAATATAGAGGGATCAATATATAGAACGATGGAGCTGAAACATGTTGATGGCGTTGTGACTGACAAAGTGTCTTACTCAGACGGAGAATGTTTAGCATCTCATTGATTATTTAAGCTTTATCCGCTTCATTTTATATAATCAACCATGCGTAAAGATAAACATCACTACCCTCACCTATAATATTGTGAGCCTCAGTTTATGACCACGCCAAATTTGGAACTCAGGTGGTAGTGATCTGTGATCCAGTGGACTACTAGTTAGACCAAGGAGGCGTCCACATACATATAAGAACACATATAGGTATATATACTGGTAACAAAAAATTCTAGCATCATCCCTACACAATTAGTGACATAAACTATCATCAGCACAACTTACAGTAGAATAGCACTGAATTATGAAATAGTAATTCCTATTAATTAGTCCTCAATAATAAAGAGTTCTATATTATTTGATTATCTCTCGGCAAAATCCTTAAGGGCCATTTAATAGGACAGACAAAAGGATGTGACACATTTTGACAGGCCATCAACAAAAGATGATCCTTCGGGTCCTTTGATCTCATATATGATGTAGCTTATCCAATTAGGACGCTATCCTAATGGCGCACTGATTAGAACCCTGTGTTCTGAAAACCTCTAGTTGTGGGTAAGAATCTAGATTATAGCTGTGTTTGTGGGATGTATTTCCTTAGGGAGTCACCCCTTAACCAATAGGCTACATCTGTGACCAGTACTGAAGCCGAAATCGGATCTAGTATATTAGATTATTTAGAGCAGGGGTTGGGAATCTTGTATTATTATTATTATTACACATGTTGCCCACTGGCTTAATCCAAGTTCATATATTGATGACATTTGGTCTCAGATGCTCCGGAACCCCTTCATTTTGAAAGACTGTTTTTAAAACATTCTGCCAGTGAGAGGGGGATCCACTCCCACACCCATCCCCACTCGCCGCTTCGTGCCTCATCCGGCCCGCCAAACAAGTCCAGTTTCATGATTTAGCCCTCCCCTCAAAACAGTTGCCGACCCCTGATTTAGAGCAACAGAACTGAGGAAATATGTTATAATAATCACGCAAACAAAGTTACCTTTGGGTTTGTTGATATGACCCATCGCCTTCAGTCCCTTTTTTGTTCTGAGAAGGTCTCTTTTGTTAAATGGCAGACCTGTGAATAACATTCAACAAATAAAATAACTTATTAAATGTCTATGTACCGGCTTAGATGATGTAAGTTCAGTATATATACAGACTGCACAAAATATATGTTATATTATCTGACATACAATAAGTTCAGTATATATATATATATATATATATATATAATTTTATATATATAATATATATATATATATATATATATATATATATATATATATATATATATATATACTATCATATATATATATATATATACACTGATCAAAATATGTTATATTATCTTAATAGTCAAACAGAAAGTTTACCCTTTAAAGGTCTTCAAAATTTTAACAGAGAAATAGCAGAATATTATTTTCCAATGTGATATGTGCATAACTCGTCCGTTGCCCGAAATGAAAATTAAATATTCTGGGGGATTTCAATGCCAAACTCCTTTATAATAGATAGAAATCAGTGAATGAAACCAATGGATGAAATTTTTAAATTAACAGATAAGTTGCAGAAACTTAATTATTATCCTGATCTTAAGTACATTTGTTCCGACATCATAGCCATGATCTGGTCTCTAATTCATCTTTATTATACAAAAGCTTTATGTGCTCAGTATAATAGTAATCATTTACGCAAAATGAGACTAATTCTAATAACAATAAAGTGAAATGGTAGGCAGAATGGGGTAGGCAGAATGCAGTTTAGGGGCCAGATTACTCAATTTCCTTCATTTATTTTTTGTGTGCATAACATTCTCCTTCATCCATGTATAAGCATATAGTGTACAGAATTCAGAACGAGTAATCACTTCATAGATAATGACTGATGCCAGACAGAAACACTACTGATGCAGAATAAAGAGTGTGCGGTCTAACAACATTAAACACTAATAACAGCTTCAAAATGACAAATACTGTTAAGTAATAAAGCCTTCAATAAAGAAATCCAACATCAATTTAGCAGTGGATTAAATTTCTAAACATTTAATCATCAGTGTTCTTAATTCTTTGATATAAACAGATATCTTAGTGCAGCAAACAAACTAAAACAGATCTGAAACAACTTTGAGCAAAACTCTTTACAAACGTAAATCGTTATATTGTACTATTCTACAAAAGACAATATTAGACTTGGAGCCAACTGTTTTAAATTTCTGTCCAAAACATTAGTCTTAATATTGCAACCACAAAACGAGGCAGCCAATAAGTACACTGTTGCAATCATTCTCAAACCATATATATAAGGTTTCTAGTTATTAAAGCTATTAATTTTTATATTGATGACAAAACTAATTGTCTAATATTAGATATACACACTAATTCCAATGCAAAAAGAATATATTTCTAGATATCCACAAACAACTGGGACTGATATCATATTATTAATTTAGTTATCAATGTGTTAATTAATTAATTAAATGTCTTGCCTACTGTTGCCTTTTAGCCAATCTAAACTTTCTTCCATAACATAATGATTAAGCCAACACGAACAGCCTTTAATTGGAGTTTGCTGTTTATAATAACCATTTCTGTCCATACAATAGACTAATACAGTTAAGTGACCTCCAAAGTTTAGGGGATGAAGTGAAACATAAAATGCCTGTGATACATAACCAAAATGGAATTCAAACCTAAGTACTAGAGGTTTGTGACCAACTACATTACTAATAAATGCACTCTTCTGAATCGTGGTATTTGTATTGGTAATTTTTCTACACTCAGTCTTACGCTTGAGTCTTTGAGTCAGTCACTGTGACTGAAAGACTGACCACAGATGTACGTAATGTTTCTCTTGCTTGCCGAGAAATTTCGTACGGAAAATTGAATTATAAATAGAGGCAAAAACTATGATAATAGTTCATAAATATATATATGGGTTCTAAATATAGATACTGAGGGGCCTAAATCCGCTGTATTATGTGGACGAATTTATGCGCTGCTTTACATAGCTATTTTTGGGGGGCGCCTCCATGGTCTAGCGGTAGCATGTTGGACCACAGATCACTACCATCCGTGTTAGAATCCCGGCGTGGGCATATCTGAAGGTTGTTTCGTCTTTCACTTGATCTCTTTACCTTTGGAGATCGCTCGGCCCATTTAGCCTACCATGTACACAAAAGTGGCTGTAAAACATCAATCATTATCATCATCATAGCTATTTATAGCCACGTACGTGGAAAACTGCTATATTTCTTGTTCACCTAAATTAGTCTTGCAGTCTAATTTGATAAACTGCATATACGTGTATTGTACATATATTAATGCCTATAAGTATGTATATGACATATGTGTGAATTTATTATTTATATTTATATTTTCATATTAATACATTGTCTGACATTGTAACGATGTCTTTTCTTGTGTCAATTCCCAAATTACATGGGAACAAACAAAATAAAGGAGGTAATGGCACTTCGTTGTTCATTTTATTCACAGCGACAACAATACTTTAATGTAAAAATGTGTCTTGTCAAAATAAAATAAGAAGATGAATGACCACATCAATACAGAGCATATATCATGTGTATATATATGTAAGAGTATTAACTCAGGCGATAGTTTTTTATGTAGTTTATATATCAAGATACTATTATCATGTTGTAGTCACAGCATGATAATGTCATATATGTCAACATCCCTAATTTTGTTAGCCACCCTCCCAGTATGTTAATAACGTATTGATACGGTGATGGTACAAACTGGGGCCATTACAATGCTAACTTAAACTATTTTAAGGCTAATATTATACCATCTGTTGAGCTGTATAAATAATAGTATTACTATTAATATTATTATTAGTGGTAGTAGTAGTATTTATAAATTTGCTTATATTTATTTTGTAAGCCTACCTGATGACTGTTCCTCATCTGATTGTAAACTCCTGTAAATAGAATATTTAAGACATAAGTTAAACCAATATACAACATAGTTATTAACTAATGCGTGCACTTAGCTTTTTATGTGACCCATACATCTGGCTACAATTTTCAAAATTAAAATATTATAATAATTTAAACAAATATTCACTATCATAATGTATAAACGTTTTCAGGTTAGCCAATTAGTTATAATATGAGGACTTTCTAAATTAATTCTAAATTCTAAATTAACATTTAATACATTTTCTTGAAGACGAAAAACAATTTTTATCAAGCCAGCTTATAAGAACTCAAATTTTGCTTTAAATGCATTTTGATGGATACTAATTGCCTTATAAATCATACTACATCATTTTAGTAAAAGCTTAGTAATATCACGTTTTGATACTTCATACTTGATTGAAAGAATTAAATCAATAATTGCACAAATAAAAGCACAACTCTAAATTAATTTAAGATGATCATGTTTAAATGAACAGTGCAACATGCTTATAATTAATCAAATTGCTTATGCACATCATATCCAACAATGTCTTTTAATGATTATTATCCATGTGAACATTTAATACACCAGATGGTAGCACAGTGCTGTGCTTGAAAATATATATATCTATTTATATACTGAAACAAACCGAACATGACTGTACCTAAAACAGAACAACGACAACAACAATCAGATATAACTTACCCATCAGATTCACGACGAAACTGTAATTTGTGCAATTTGTTTATTTTGTTGATAGGAACAAATGGGTTTTTTCCAAGCGTCTGTTGCTGTGGTGCAGTTTTCTGTGACCATTTCCTGGATCCCTTTGATTTAGGAATGTTTCTGATCAGTTTCTGCTTTAGGATAGGTCTTTCACTTTCTTTATCATCATCATCATCATCATCGTCGTCGTCATCTGAGTGAAAATAAATACTGAAATTAATCCCTCATTCCCTCATTTTAATTTTAATGAAACAGGCAACTTACATTTCAAATTTGTAGGACTAATACAATAGGTTCACACCAGTTAGAAATAACGTCGAAATATAAACACAATAAAAAAATCCAGTTGAAACTGTTGATGACACAACTAAGACTATGGGTAGTCAGAAACCAGACAGTACGGCTGGATGTTTCTGAAGTCTGATATCACGGTATACAACCTGTTTGTATGTCCTACTTTATGCTACATAAATGAGCACCAGTTGAGCATAATTTCAGGATAAAAACATAATTATAGTATACTTCGTTCAAATAGCCTCATACATCACTAAAGAAAATCATACAATAAAATTCTTTACTGATTTAGGTCAATGAACTACATCGGTTAGGAAAGGTTAGTAGGTTGAGCTGTGAGAGGTTGTGGGCAGACATTGATGATTAATTCTGGAATTGGAATTGATTATTTTTAAACAAATGCAATTGGAATTGACAAATTTGGAATCGGAATTGAAGTTTCCTACAAATTAATTTACCATTTAATTTAATCCAGAAATAATTGATTATTAATTATTCCCTATAATTTTTGGGTCGCCTCGCATTCGTTCTGATGAGCTTTCATTGCACGTGTTACCAGACATATAAAATAGTGTACATAATTAGTGTCCTTACTCATAGATAACGAATCCAAACCATCCTCCCTGAGATCATCATCATCTATGAGATCATTGTCATTAGGATAATCTGCATCATCTTCATCATGCAGTTCCAAAAAATCACTGTCAAAAAAAAGTGGAAATATTTCATTTTTATAATACAGTGTATATTTAATGCCACTTTTCATGCATAGTTACATAATTAAACATAGGACTGTACTAAATCAAAACTTTACTTAATATAAAATTATGTAAACAAAACAGAATACAAAACTCAGATTTACTACTTTAAGGCCCGGTTTGTTTAGGGCAAACAATCATATAATAATACATGACTCAGACCTGTTTTAATCCAGGACACACCTCAACCCCCAAGGGAGCATACATTAAGCATGCTACCATTATAGCCATAAAGAGTTACTCAGACACATATATCCATCACATCCTGTCAGGTTCTCGTTTCTGGCTGACTGAACCAGTCCCCACATGAGAGCACTGGACCTCTGACCCTTCGTTTACAGGTCCTGCACCCTAACTAAACTGTGCAATCGTCATGGTTCAACCGCAAACCCAGTTAGTGTTAGGTTTGGCGAGGCTTTACCAGTCAGAATTGAACAGATCAATAGACAGTTACAGTTAGAAGCTGTAATAGTGCATTGAGGGATTTTAAAAATCACCATAACCTAAGGACAGAGCACAGTTTGGTGGTTTATGGGTATAAGCGAATTTTTTTACTAATACATATGTACTGGGCATCAGTTGTGTATAAAAGAATTCAATATTGGCATCATATTTGACAAAAAGCTACTGAGGAATAGATTCGTTTTGGCTTTAATCTTCAATTGGACTAATGGTGCCTTCATTGTATTCATAAATAATAAACAAGCTCACTGATACCAAATCTAAAAACAAGTTGTGAACTTTATAAGTGAGGTGCTAATTTCATTCAGAAGATGGCAGCACAATGCCGTTGCAAATTGGAAAATAACCAGTGGATGTTTTGGTCATGTTCAATAGAGTGGAAGGTATTTGTTTTCACAGAGCAATTGCGAAATTAAGAGTGTTTGAAGTCATAAAGTTAATACAGTGATACCACAGAGTACCAACTGATAGTATTATAATATTCCCTAACATGTATCATGGGCAGTACATGTATTAAGAACATTTACAGTAGACTATTATATAAACATCAACACGTACGTCATATTTGTAGTCGCTTGAGCAAGGAGATTATTTGTCTTTTCCTGTGTTTGTGGCAATGGAGGAGGCGAAAGAACTTGGTTCTCAACTCCCAATATCTCAAATTCTGGATCACTACTTGCTTCATTGATGGATATCTGATTATTTTCTTCGTCACCTGAAAGTAAACAAAACCTGGCATCATACAGCTGCATATGCTATGAAAAGAACAAACAATGTGAACTGTCCCCAGCTATGATAGGCCACCTCTCTTTAAAGACCAAATACTAAAATCTGTGCAGCAAGTTGCCTTTATTTTTTCTATCGTAATTAATAATTCATTTCTGTACAACATTTATACATCATAAACATCCTACAGGTATACATTCCTTTCTAAATACTAAGATCTGGAGTAAGAGATTAGCTCCAGACAAGAAAGTCTTAACAGAAGGCCTAGAGAACATCAAATGTAAATGTTCCTGTTTTACAGCCACTTTTGTACACAAGGTAGGTTAAATGGCCGAGCGACCTCCAAAGTTAACGAGGCAAAGTGAAAGATGAAACACCCCTCTGACATACCCAGGCCAGGGTTTGAACCCAGGTGCTACAGATATGTGGCCAACCGTGCTACCAGCTGGGCCATGGAGGCGCCCACTAAAGGACATTAATCCTCATGCAAAGCTCACAAATTATGGCCACTTTTCTTAACATAGTTCTAGTTAAATAGAATGAGTGATCTCTGAAATGAAAGATGAAACACCTTTCAGACTTGGATTATGAGAGGAAATTCCAATTGGGCCAACTATGACCAATCACATTATGAGCCATAGCAGAGATGACCCGATTAAAAGGCAATAACATATATAACTTTCAAGTGTTTTTTCCACCATAATCATCATCATCAGTATATATTACAATTGGTATTAAGTGCCCTTTTATAAAAGGGCTTCAGCTCAAAGGTATTTCACAATATTACAATGACAGGAGGAAGAAAAATCCCTGATTCAGAGCCGCCTGAGTTGCCAACTGATTATTGATCAGTACTCGGTGCAGTACTGATACAGTCACCAACTAGCATATACTCATACCATATTAATTACTGTTGATTGTGTACTGAACTAAACAGCTTGTTGTTTTGTTGTTCGGGGAGAATCCCCAGGCTGTCGCTTATTCAGCACAGCCTCTATGTTGGAGTGGTCGAGAAATCTCCTCCCCCACCACTCACAGGGGAGCAGTACGGAAAGATGGAGCCGAAATACCCTGATCATTCAGTGGAGATGGCAGTGCCATTTAACGTGGTCAGCCACCCACGATGTTGTGAGTCGAGAAATTAATCTCCGGAAAAGTTTCGACCTCTTGTGGGGTTCGAACCTGTCCCTGTTAGCACCAAGTGCCGGGTGCTTAACCACTAGGCCACCGGAGCTCACTAACTAAACAGCTTGAATGAACTATGAACAATATACTCCCGGAGTTGGTTGGTTGGTTTATTGGCCTCTATCACCTGATAGGTTAGGTCATGAGACATCTTACTCATAGTTCAAATCCCGGCTGTGACACTATAGTAGAGGGAGTTTTTCGTCCCAACGGGGTAACTGGCAAGTTATTATTCTGCCGAACTTGACATATATCGTAAATTCTAAATTTATTTACAAGTAGTTCCCAGAGTAAAGCTGCAAATTCCAGACCATATGCGTCCGCCTCAAATGAGGTAGCCAAGCCACGTAAAATAACTGCCATTTTGGCCATTGATTGATTGGTTAATTGATTGATTTAGCCTCCGGCACTGGTTTACGCCTGGGACATATGGTCAAGGGATGCATAACAAGGGAAACGAATATCACGAAACACGGACACAAGTCGGATTCTAACCAATACTCTAACCAATGCCTATATTATTATACACTCTTTCAGACTATGGAAAAAGGTCACTTTATAGACAAATAGTCAATTTTCCTGATAATTAATTAAATACATATAATTAAGAATAAAGTCAGATTATGAACAAATGGATTACTATGGTTGCGTATACAGTATGTACAAGAGCTTAAATAATTTATAAAATAATTCTTAATTTTACCAGACAGGTACAGTTATAAACAAACAGCTTCTCTAGAAGGCTGAACATTAATTGCTAGCAACCAAAAAAAAACAGAATGATCTGATGACTAATCATATTAATAAAGAACTATAATAAATTGCATCCATATAATGAAGATTTGCTTCTGAA